>CAUYQG010085510.1:0-99973 GCA_963574415.1 Tarsius wallacei
TTTTGAGTTGGAGTCTCACTCTGTCGCCCAGACTGGAGTGCAGTGGCCGCTCCCGGCCACCGCAGCCTCGACCCGCTGGGCTCCGGCGATCCTTCCGCCTCAGCCTTCCGAGTAGCTGGAACTACAGGCGTGTGCTACCACACCCGGCTAATTTTTTGATTTATTGTAGAGATGAGGTCTCACTTGCCCAGGCGGGTCTCGAACCCGCGGGCTCAGGCAATCCACTCACCTCAGCCTCCCAAAGGCGTGGGATTACAGGCTGAGCCACTGAGCCCGGCAAGAAGAATCTTAAATCAAGTTCTCCTCAGGACTGATAGAAGCTGTACCTAGCAGTTTCTACTCAGCTGCTCTGAGGCAAAGGTCCAGGAAAGGAATCAGGGAGAGGGGTCCAGGAGAGGGAGGCATACTAATAGAGTTGATGTTATAGGGCATCAGCATAACTTCTGGCTGGGAGGCAGCTTTCAGCTCTGCCAAACCGTCAGGCCTCCTGGTCTGTGCAGTGCTGCCATTTGCTGTGTTGTCTCACTGCTTCACTGAGTCAGGTGTTCAGGCAACAAACACAAGAAGCACTGCCAACTCGATAAGGAACTTGAGTATCAGAAGTTATCCATTTTAAGAGGCCTGGCTGGCAGAAATGCAAAGCTGCCCAACTACTACATTTTGATTTGATGGTAGAATCAAACAAACAAATAAACCATTCCACAATCTATAGAACTCCCTCCCTGCTCTCCACCTTTCTCGGGTTTCCCTTCCTTTGGCTCCTCCACAAATGCCTTGAAAATGTCCTGCACTGAGACAGTCTTTTTTGGTGCTATAATGATGGAATATGTAGAAGAATGAATGCATGCTGAGACTCTGTGGACCAAAACTGTTAAAGGTCACCTGACAGTCAGGTTCATCTTTTGTTCACTGGATGCTTGCCTCACGGACACGTGATGAAAGCCAGCACTTGTTCCTGTAAACATCTCACAGGTCCACCTGTTCAGAAAGGCCTAGGAAGCAACAAGGCTGCAGCAAAGTAATTCCAGTTCTTCCATCAGCTTTGTGGCTCTCCTTACATCCTACTGGGTTTCCTGGAGTTTGAGCCCTATTTGTAGATTAGACAACCCCAACTGAACCTAAACCTAAAAAGAGCCAAGGGATTGCTGTTCACTGTTTAGCTACTTCAGCAGACCACGTCTATAAATTAGGTCAAATAATTTTTGTCCAAGAGAGATGGAGCTCTGCATACACACTACACAGTTATCCTTTTGTTTATCCAAAAGAACTGATGGAAATATACACATGTACACATACAGAGTTTTTTTCAATAAAATGTATAATCTGAAAGCTGAGAAACATTTGCAAATGTATTAATATATGTCATATAATAAAACCCTCTCACTGGTCTTAATGATGCATCCCAGGATGCAACACAGGCTAAAAAAAATAGTTAGAAATGTAAAATGTCAGAACCAAATCTGATATGTAAATGAACCAAGAGGATTTTAAAACATTACCTGGAAATGTGCCGAAAGGAAAAAACAAACAGCCCCATTAAAAAGTGGCAAAAGAAATGAATAGACACTTTTCAAAAGAAGACATACATGCAGCCAACAGACACATGGAAAAGTGCTCAGCCTCACTAATCATCAGAGAAATGCAATTTAAAAACCACATTAAGATACCACCTAACCCCAGTAAGAATGGTCATCACTGATTTAAAAAACAAAACAAAACAGATACTGGTGAGGATGTGGAGAAAAGGGAATACTTCTACACTGCTGGTGGGAATGCAAACGAGTTCACCCTCTATGGAAAATGGTGTGCCGATTTCTAAAAGAACTAGAAATTTACCTTCCATATGACCCAGCAATCCCCCTACTGGGAATATATCCAGAGGAATTCAAATCATTTTACAAAAAAGGTACCTGCACATGCATGTTTACTGCAGCACTATTCACAATAGCAAAAACATGGAACAAGCTGTACTGCCCAACAAAAATGGATAAAAAAATGTGGTATATATACACAATTGAATATTACACAACCATAAGGAAGGACAAACATATGGACTTTGCAGCAACTTGGATGGACTTAGAATCTATCATACTCAGAGATCTATCACAGAAACAAAGAACTGAGTACCACATGTTCTCACTCATAAGTGGACCCTGAACATTTACCATAATATTATAAGAAAGGGATTGATTGGCAGTAGCAGGATATTGTGTGGTTGGGGGGAAGCACGCAACATCAGTAAGGGTACCTGATCTCAAACCAGGTGAAGTGGGAACCAAAGGGAGGCCCGAGCTTTACCTGTATGATGACCAGTTGTATACCTAATCCTGAATTGTATCCCACATCTTTAAAATAAAAAATATATATATTTAAAAAACATCACTTGGAAAATAATGGCTCTTGTTTTTTTTTTTTGAGTTGGAGTCTCACTTTGTCACCCAGACTGGAGTGCAGTGGCCGCTCCCGGCCACTGCAGCCTCAACCTGCTGGGCTCCGGTGATCCTTCCGCCTCAGCCTTCCAAGTAGCTGGAACTACAGGCACGTGCTACCACGCCTGGCTAATTTTTTGATTTATTGTAGAGATGAGGTCTCGCCAAGTTGCCCAGGCGGGTGTCAAACCCACGAGCTCAGGCAATCCACTCACCTTGGCCTCCCAAAGCACGGGATTACAGGCTGAGCCACTGAGCCTGGCTACATGATGGCTCTTAAAGAGAGAACACCTGTACTCTCTACTAGGGAAAGAGACCAGAGGTAGAAAAAATATATGTTGGTGAGAAGCACATCTTCCAATAAGCACAGAGGCTGGCTGGGCAAAATCAGAACATTTGCTTCCCCAGGCTAACGCCTTTGATATTCTAACAGCACAATTTTCATTGCAAATAAATATATCAGTTACTCAAGTGTGCATATGTACTTTAATGAAACATTCTGTGTAGGTCTCACAGCCAACTTTGCAGCTGACCAGGTTCCAAGCACCCGACTTGCCCTCCTTTCCTCTTCTGAATGGCAATTAAGAACGAAATTACAGTCAGCATCCAGGATAGAGCATTGAGGAGGTTCAGTTGACTTCAAACTCTAATGGCTGTACAAAGCATTACATTAAATCTTTTATGTTCCTGTGATATATTTTAAGAAACATTATACAGGCAGAAAATTTCAGGGATAAACTATTAGAGCAGGGCACAATAACGTAGGCACTCAAATCCTGTCATTGTAAATGTCGATGGTTTGAATGACTAATTACTAACACTCAACGCATTAACCTCACCCCTCCCACCACTCTTTTCTTCAAAATATACAACAAAAGCAAGAGGAAAGGTCTCAGATGTGCAGCTGCTGGATCATCACAGTGTTGTTTATCTCTGTGGAGGGGAGGTAAGGAGCAGAGCCTCGCCCAGCTTCTTTTTCAGGGTGCTCCAGAAAAAAAAGAAGAAAAAGACAACTCTTTTTTTCCTTCACAGCACCTCCCTTGCCACAATTCAGGCTCCTTATGTCCACCCAAGTCACCTGTAACAGTACTTCCTGGATATGTCAGGTCATATGCACATTTAAAAAATGGTTTATTTCTACCATGGCTAGATCTGGGTATACTAGATGAACAGAAATAGAGCCCACAGCATGCTAGGCATTATGCTAGGCCCTGGAGATACTGAGACAACAAAGACAAGGAGCAAGCACTTACTGAGTTCACAATGTAGGTGCGCAACAGATACCAGAGAACATTAGGAACCACAGAGCCCAACCCTGTAATTTTAATGTTGAGGAAACTGAGGACCAGAAGTGGGAAGTGACATGCCCAAGGTCACACTGCTAGTTAGAGGCAGGAATGGGATTGGATCCTAGGCCTACAAACTACCTGTCTTGTGTACTCTTGTGACAATGCAAGCATGGCCATTTGAATGACAACTTATTTCTCCTTTTGGGCACGGAGTAAGGGGTGGCCATATCATAGAAATGTACTTGAACAGAGGTATGGAGACATGTGTACCGCCATACCTTTCTGAGTACAACACTTAACAGTTCATAAAGGATGATGACCTGAACTCTGAGGTCCATGGCACAGAAGCCACATCTGTTTTGTTTATTACAGAATCTCCTGAATGTAGATCAAGGCCTGACAATTGACAGGTTCTGTATAAAGAGTTATTGAATTAATGAAAGTCTCTGCATGTCTAAGAACCTTGTGAAGTACAAGCCAATAAAGTATGGATATCATTCCCATTTTACATATAACAAAAGAGGACAGAACAGGTAAGCAACTAACCTATTATATGCCAGGCATACATTCAAATATTATTTCAAATGCAGATTTTTTTCCAACTTCTTTTGTGGTAAGAGACAATATAAAATTTGCCATCTTAATCATTTTAAGTATAGTTCATTTTAAGTATATGTAAGTATTAAATACATCCGTATCATTTTGCAACTACCACCAGCACCATCCATCTGCAAAATTATCTTCATCTTGCAAATCTGAAACTCTACATCATTTAAACAATAACTCCCCATTCCCCTTCCCCACAGTTCCTGGCAACTACCATTCTACTTTCTGCCTGTATGTCAGATGCAGATTTTTAGAATAATTTATTCAAGCAGGAAGGTTAAATCTTTGGCTGGCATGGGCCTGCTAGAAAATCTGTTGAATGCTTTGGTCCTATCTCTCCAGAAAAATGTACACCCACAACATTTGGTGTACACTAAAACAATCTACTATCTTCAGCTGAAAGTCCCCAAATTGATCCTTCCCATTCAAATCTGGACATTTTTGGAGCACCTCTGTGTAGGCTAACACTCTTTTACTTCTTGATAGAAAAGTTTAAACCCCCCTGTACCCCACCCCTCCCATTTACTAACCCTCCACCCCACTCCCTGCACCAAGGTGTCTTAGAACTGTCAGTTAAGCATGCTGGCAGCATATAGTGTCCATCCTCCTTACTGGGCGCTGCTACACCTTCATCTTAGCCCCGTTTAATAAATCATCAAGAGGCAGAGAGTAGAACCTAGTAGTTCAGGGCAGTCTTTGGTCCAACTGGTATAAAAAGGAAATGATAATGGTGCCTGCCCTCACAGAATTGTCATGAAGACTGAATGAGATAAGGCACATGGAGCACTTAGCACTATTCCAGTCATGGTAATCCCTCCAAAGATAGTAGTGATGACTGATGCTAATATTATTAGAAGAGAACAGGGACCAGGTGCGTTGGCTCATGCCTATAATCCCAGCACTTTGGGAGGCCAAGGTGAGAGGATTGCCTGAGTCCATGGGTTTGAGACCAGCCTGGGCAACTTGGCAAGACCTCATCTCTACAATAAATCCAAAAATTAGCCAGGCGTGGTGGCATGCACCTATAGCTCCAGCTGCTTGGAAGGCTGAGGCAGAAAGACTGCCTGATTCTAGCAGGTCGAGACTGTGGTGGCCTTGGTGTGCCACTGCACTCCAGTCTGGGCAACAGAGTGAGATTCCTACTCCAAAAAAAGAAGAGAATAGGGAGAAAGATAAAAAACAATACCTGAGAAACTAGGTTGAGAGTTAGATGACAAAAGCTGATTGACAATATAATCAAAGGTAAAATCTTTCCTTCCTTCCCAAATCACTCTTTTCATATAGTTTCTTGCTCTCAGAATTAATTCATTCATTAATCAAACAATTATTTATTGCTGAAGGATCTGCGTGTCAGCAGAGAGAGCATGTCTTGTGACCAGGAAAGTCCTTGAAGTACATTAAGTAAGACCACTCTAAAATCCTAAAAGTGCACTTAAGTTTCAAAAATGTCTTTAAAACTCACTTTAATTTTTTTAAGAGATTGGGTCTCACTATGCTGTCCACGCTAGATGCAAATTCCTGGGCTCAAGTGATTCTCATACCTCAGCCTCCTTTCTTCCATCAGCTCAAGAATACCTTATACTGCCCTCCATCCTCCACACTTGATTTGCTCAAGTTTTGGGAGATATCAAGATAGAGTTATCTGACTGATTCTCCTCTTCACAACTAAAGAAAGTCATTGTCCTAGATACCAGAGAGCCACATAAGAGGTGCTACCATAGTCTTCTCACTAATCCCGTCAGTCATACCATACTGTGTCCTTATTCTAACATTTTCCATAAAAATGGCAGTCCGACAATAAACTTTTAATTGTTTTGCATTTATATATTTTAACCTAGTTAACCTAAACCTAGTTTCAGGTTTTTCTTAATTAGGCAAATATAAGGTTACAACTTTACATTACAGGGATCTACTCTAAAGTAGAACTCACTACTGACATTCATTATCCAAGAACCCAGGGCAGGGGTCTTGCACATCCATCACCAAGCTTTTGGCAGTCCTCAACTTCTGGTTTTCTGGAGGAGGTGTAGTCTCACTGCTCAATTCATGCAAAAGTATCAAGAGGAAAGAACCACATGTCACACGAATACGTTTCTTTTACAAATACTTTTCCCCTCCAAGGAAAGTACTAATTGCAAACACATCCAGGTGTGTGCATCTGAGACACAGACATATATTTTATTAAATATTTTAATAAATATTTAAAGGTGTTTTCTTTAACCATGCTGGAAGGACTTTTGAAAATTTACGTATAAAGGCTAACCCTTATGTAATAGAATAAGCGCTCCCAAGTGCATGAAGAATAATGTTTACCAAGGGCAGTCACTGAATCAACCATTAAAGAAATAGATTTAAATTATTCATGAGAACAAAAATAAAAGTGTTAATTCTCTTTGTAGGCATTTCCCACTTAACCCTTATAAAATCCTGACATGCAGTATGTTAAACTCTGGTAGATGCAATAGCCCAGACTATTGCATCCTACCCGCCTTTCAAAAGCCTGAAAAACAAATCCCCAAAGTTAGAAAATTACACAGCAGGCTCTGTGTTCCTAAAGACAGATACTATTTTTAGTAATAATTCCTCACTTCTCTTCTTGTTTCTTAAAAGATACTAAAAGTGCCCTTACAATACCCTAATATCATATTTATTTAATGTTTCTTATACCAGTTCATAAAATCTATACTCTTCCCTCCTTTTCAAGAGGCTTAAATTCACTCAAGTCCCTTCAGGTTAATATTTTTTTCTAAATGCAACACTTTCCTGGCTATGATTCAACTGTGAAGGAGATGTAAGTTATCAACGGGGCCCAAGAGAAGGGGCTGAGATGGATGATCTGAAAAGGGAATTTAGGAATACCACCCTGCCAACCAAACTCGCAAAAACCACTGGACCAGGGGACTGTAGCTGAAAACTACACTGATGTCCTACAAACCCTTCATATCATGTTTCTGTAGATTCTGCTGGAAAGCAACTAGAAAACTCTAGAAAAAAATATTTAATTCCAACCAGGGAAAGCATGCTGACAGCTTAATAATACTTTTGGGCAGATGTACAAATAACCTGAAAGACCTATTTACTCTCAAAAGTTATGTGGTAATAAAGTCTCAGCATATCCTTAAAACAAATGTATTCAATTCAACACAAGTTTGTTGAATGCTATTATGGACCAAAGCATTCGTCGAGAAGATGGAAAAACTAAAATAAATTGGTTCCTGCCTGTAAAGGGTTTATGCTGGGAGGATGGTAGAGGAAAGCATAATTAATTAAAATCAACTGTATACACCTTTGTTTTAAGCATTCCCTTCCAGAGTTTCTCTAATGACTCTCCCTCCTCACCAAAAGCATATAAGTAGAATACACTCGAACTAATCCTACCTGCTCTGATACTGAACTGACAGTCCTGTTCCCAGTCTAAATGTCTACGTCCTAAACGAATGACTATTTGTAACAATAACAAACAATAAAGGTAAGCTAGAGGCATCCCTACTTTGAAACAGCATCTTTTGCTCTGGAGAGCAACACTAGGCATGCCAAAATATTCTCAGTGGTGGTAGTCAGGGCTTTTAAAAAATCAGCAGCCACTGGAGAGAACAAGAGGCATTAATACTTAAAATAGCAGAGCCAGCATGAATATGAAAAGCATAATCAAAATTTAATTTCTCTTAGGCATTATTCTCAAATTCATAGAAATCCAAGTTTTTAAAATCTTCTTCATATGTGTCACATACATTTCCCCTCCTAAATAAATACTGGCCTCCTTTACATCTTACATTGTTTCTTTAGAGCTTCAAGTTGGGCCTAAAATGACTTCCTGGTGTGTCCATCCCGCTGCATGTCTGGTAAAACCCCCGGGTATTTGGCTTTAACATACTTTTACAGCAAACTCTCCAGAGCTGAGCAACAGCTTGATCATTTAGTTTATTACAAAATGAGGGAATCCTTCCTTTATTCCCTACAATTCAGTCCTCTTTTCCAAAATGGCCCATAAATAAATACAATCCAAAGTTTCAATAAGTTTTCTGTGTTCAAGTCAGATTTGAAAAAGACAAATGTTTGCATTTCAATATTAATAAAGAAAATAAATATTACTTTATGGGCAAGCGTAGGTTTCCTGCAAAAAAATATTAGCTCTAATAAAAAAAAAATCAATTGGAAAACAGTTCCTTCCCATTCTACTCCCTAAGGCTCCCTCTGAACCCTGAATGTTTAATGTGAACAAAATAACCAAAATGGTTAATAATAATCTCCGGGTACCTTTTGGAAAGGGAGCTAGTTGTGATGGGAAATACGTTATCTTCATCTTCCATCCAAAGAGCAGTTAATGAATCATATGAAAGCTGCCCACAAACTCATTAAGTCAGACTATCTTCTGATTAAATGCATAAACAATAGCCAGTGTCACAATTCATGTAACCATTAGTATTGTATATTTATAAAACGCCTGGCTAGTGGCTCTGAGTGTCAGCAAACTCATTGAGATTTAGCTGTAAAAACCAATGTGCTATTCTGCATATGTTTCATGATCTATAGCATTTGGTCACGTCTCTGAATTTAAGTTTTAGGCACACTCAAATTCTTCAGAAATCTACATAGAAATATATTTTATTTTTAAAATTAATACTTGTTTTATTAAAACAACTAGGGTTAGAATGAGGAGAGTAAGGGAGTAGTATCTGGAAAAATCTGTGTAGAACAACCTTTTTTTTTTTTTTAAAAGACTTTCAATTGTGGAATTCAATGAGAGATTATTTGAGACATTCTAAAGCTGAAGATACTGAGTGAAATAAAACAGTTACCAGCACCTCAACAAACATATAAGTGGCTGTGGTAAATTATTCCCATGGATAATTCACACAGCCTCATATATCTACATGGGTTCATTTGTGAAAAGATCCTGAATATTGTTCTGATAGGGTAGTTTGAAAATTACTTTATCACACTTGAAGCTTTATTGTTAATTTCTCCCTTCACTGATTCTTTCTTTCTTTTAGAGAAACATTAGAGAAAAAAATAAAGAACTTTTTGATTTGATAGAAGAACTTTACCCCTCAAACTACCTCTGAGAGCTAGTTGGACCATTGCCCGCTGGGCATTCTCTGGGAAGGCAGAGTGGGCAGGAATAAAATTGTACTCTACAAATTAGTGTTGGTGAGAATTCTGGGCTGAAAGAAGTGTGTCTTTGAATTATTTGTGGGCAACATGTTTACACAGAAACTAGAAATTCAAGGTTTGCAACTGTCAAGTTTAAAGATGCAGTGAAATGGTCTTTCCCATCATTATCAGTAGAAATAGAAATTGGCACAACCTTTCTGTACTTTATGTTCATATTCTTGGGCCCAATGGTCCATTAGGAAACTCAAAAAGAATCCAAAATTCGGTAGACCAAAAGTATATCAAGAGGCATGAAAAAAAAGAGAAACAGTCTAACAGGCTGACAAGGGGAATGGCTACATGACTTACTGTATACTTTTATGACACAGTATTCTGCAACTGTTAAAATTATATTTATAATGGGTTTTTATAACATGAGAAAATGTGTATGAGCAGTGTAGAAAAAGGTGAAATATAAAAAACTGATTATGCCAATTATATAAACATGTACAGAGTAGGAGGGAAAAAGAAAAACGCTAATAATAAATGGTAGGATTATAGGTGATTGTTATCCTTATCTCCATCTTTATTTTCCAACTTTTTATTTTGTTTTTACAGTGAGAATATAGCACTTTTATAATCTGAAAGGAAGTTATTTTTAAAAAGGAAAGAAAATGTCAAGTCCTTCAAACCAATTTAGAGTCACAGTATTAAAAATGATTCCATCTCCTCCCCAGAGCCAGTCTGAAGCAGGATCTCTCCTTGGCCACACTCTGTTTGTTCCTACGTTAGAGGACACATGGGAGCCCAAATGAATAGAAATCGCATTTCTTGAAACAGTCTCTGGTTCGGTCTCCCCTTCACCTAAATCACTGTGAATTAGCAAGGTTACAGTCTTAAGTCTGCCTTATTGCCTGGCAGCAACCTTCATAAGGACAACAAGGATAGAAGATGATTTATAAGAAAACCATTCCCTGGATCAGAGAGTGAAAAGTACTGATCTGTTCTAAAAGCTCCTGCTGACAAACTCTGATATTATGAACATTCTGCACTTGGACAAAAGCTCCCACTTTTCTTAATTACATGGTTTGAGCAGGAGCCTGCTTTCATGATCTGCCCAATCATACAACAGCCATTTATTTTCCTAACTGCAGCTGCCAAAATTTTCCTGATCTCTGTTCTGTGCTCCATCTTCAAGGACATCTTGTGAATGTATGACACTGTCAAGCAGCATTCCATACCATGCTTTTTAAGCTCCCCTCTCTCACTCTCTTTTTCCTGCATATGGAGATCCTCCTAATACATATTTATTAAAAATCTCATGAACAAGAAGCAAAGTGGAAAGTAAAAAAAAAAAAAAAAAAAAAATCACAAAAATATTTTTGTGTGCTTTGAGACAAATACTTTATTATGATAATGCACCATTAATATTCTCTGTCCTCTATGTGCCAGGTTTGCTTTTGTTTTATGGACACTAAATGTAGTAATTCATTGGGACCTCTCTTTTTTAACAATATTAGGAAAATTTTATACTGCAGTCCTCTGTGTATAAAGAGCACAGGAAAATTTCTTTTTTAAAAAATGTTAAGCGTACCTCTGTACCTCTGAATTTATCTTATTCTCTTAATTTTCTTTCACTTCAATGTTCTCCTTGTTCTGTTTTTTTTTAAATCTCCTACTATAGCTATTTTAATGATTTCCTTCATAAAAACAGAATTTTTAATTAGAGCAGTGAAAAATAAGTTAATATCTCTGTCTTGGTGAACAATCTTTTGCCTTTTCAAAATACACTTTTTAACCCTCACCAACTGGGCAAAAGTCAAAGTGGCATTTTTAAAATACAGAAATAAAACTCTTAAAATGTGATAAAATTTCAAAAACATTACTTTTGTATTATAATTCAAACTGCATAATACATAATTTCCAGAAAAAGCCCTTTTAGGACTAATTTACTATGTCCCTAAGAATAATTAGTATATTATGCCTTTATATGTATCACGTATATGTATTAAATGGATATAAAATGTGTACATTGACACTAAGGTATTACTTCTTTGAATAGGGTAATCTTGTCCTTTGAAATCACAAATACAAAGTACATTTGTTTGGTAAATTCCCCAACTCTTGATGTATTATTTTTATGCCAGAAACGTACTTTTAAAAAAATGTGAAACGTTAACAAATTTTCAGAATCATCTGCTGTCAAACTAGAGCAATCTAAAATTTCTGTAGTTACAGTTAAATATTTGAGAGCAAATTATGAGCCACAATTTAATGATGTTAATATAATGCTTCATTTGAACAGCCCCTCCCCAAAACTGAAGTTAGCTCTTAAAAGAAGAAAAAAAGCAGTACAAAGAAACAAAAGCCAAGCTAAGTTCCTTAACATTAATGAGTTCCTTCGAAGGGTCAGAAACCATTATGTTAAATGCCAGGGATACGAAGGAGAGATAAAGAGTTCCTGCCTGAAAGGAAGTCAATAAATAGGTAAATGAGTAATTACTATGAAATGTCATAAATATAGTAATGGAAAAGTATATACAAAGTGCCCAGCAAAGTCCCTGCCTGAACATGGCAAATAATAAAAGGAGATCCTGTTATAATGCTGGTTAAAAAGTGCTGTGGGTTACAGAGAAAAATGTTTAAGAAAGCAATTACTATTAACTCCTTCCAATACTACCAATGGTGAGAGGCCGGGTGTGGTGCCTATAATCCCAGCACTCTGGGAGGTCAAGGCAGGAGGATTGCTTGAGCCAGGAAGTTTGAGACCAGAGACAGAAACAGAGTGAGACCTCGTCTCTACAAAAACAAAAAACAAACAAACAAAAAAATCCCCCAAAATTAGCCTGGCGTGGTGGCATGCACCTGTAGTCTCAGTTACACTGGTGGTTGCAGGGGAAGGATTGCCTGAGCCTCGGAAGTCAAGGCTGCAGTGAGCCATGCTCGTGCTACTGCAACCCAGCCTGGGCAACAGAGAGAGACCCTGGACTCAAAAAATTAAGTAAATAAATAAATGGTGAACAGTGTCTTACATCACTTCACTTAATTCTCATACTACTTTGTAAAGTGGGTTTTGTCATTCCCCTCACTTACAGATGTAGAAATCCCGTCATTCTACTCATGATGGAGAGATGAGGCTTCAGGCAGTGTCCACTGTCACTCAGCTAGAATTGCAATTGAACACAAGGATAAAACCAAATTCTGTGCCCCTTCCTCAATCTGTAAGTCTGCGGACTCCTCCTATCACCAAAAAAAGCTGCCCAGTAAACTTAGCAAAAGTAAAATGATCTAATCCTATTAAAACCATCTAGCCTGTGTATCTGCTGTCTATTCATCAGTAAATACTGCCAAATAAAGGGATGTAACAGGAAGCATCTTAACTCAAAATTCTACATAGTGTAATGGAAAAAGTATGAGGTTTGGAGTATCTGACCTGGGTTTGAAAACCAGCTCCAGCTTGTTTGACCTTGGTTTAGGTTGCTAAGACTCTTTTCAAATTTACTCATTTGAAAAACGCAACAATTCTATCTGCCTTGCAGGGTTGCTGCGAGGATTAAAAATAACAAAGTTAAGACATCTGGTCCAGAGCTCAGCACACATTAAGCACTCAATGCATGTTCATTTCCCTTGTCCAAAACATAAAATTCTGAAATATGTGCCCATTAAAATGTGCTGCAAGTGGTAAAGTTGACTATTCTAAGAGCTGGTAAGATTTATCCTTGTAACTTAATTTCTGAAATAGAAACGAACACTTAAAAATGTTACTACTCATCACCTATGCCAACAGCTATTTCCTTCGTCTTCACAATGCTTCACAAACATTCACTAATAAGCTCTCACAATAATGTCAGACTGGAAAATACATAGTAAAAGGAAAGGAGTTAAGTGAACTCTAAGAAATGAATAATGAAAGTATCATTTTTGACACTTGCAAACACAATTTCTGGTATCCTTTGCCCTTTCAAAAGCCCCTCCACTATGAATGGTTAAAGTTAGATACTCCAAGTGTAAATAAGCAGTCATTAGAGTTTCTGACTTTCCACAAGGAAAATCCTCATGTTTTCATGGGAAATATCAGATCATTTCCACAGTGCACCCCATATACCGACAGCAGAGGGCATTTCTGGCTTTCCACAAGGATCTGCTCAGAGTGGTTCTTGGTCCACTCTCCACTTGGGCTGCTCCTTCCTTCCTCTGGCCCCTAAGAAGCTTTTAACTGACAGAATGTGCTTCAGAAGGATTCTCCAGGTCACAGGGAGGTATGGTGAGAAGTGTAGAGATAACACAGCAAGTGTTATGCCCCTAAAGAAATGAGACTAGCTCTTACAAAACCTTTACTTACCAGGTAATAATTACCAAGGGTTAAGGAACAAATAGAAGGTAAAGCTACAAACTCTTGTTCACACAGTGCAGAGTCAGGATCTGAACTGTCATCTTTTGGTCACTGGCTTCCCATCTTCCTCCTTTACCCTCAACAAGCTCCATACACACATAAGCACATTCCAGGCAACATCCTTCTACAGCTAGCAATGACAAACCAGAACACACCATGTTTTCTTCCACGCCACACTCTGCACAAGCACACCCCTTTGCCTGGAAAGCCCTCCCCTCTCTGCCATCAGGCTTAACGTGCCCTTCCCCAATCCGCCATCATGGTGCCCACCTCTATCCTTCATACACACTTTCATCATGGACATTTGCCACACAGCATTGGAACTTTCCAGCTTCCTGTCTTTCTCTATCACTGGACTGTGAGCTTCCTTAAAGTCAGGAACTGTCTTTGATTCATTTATGATCCCAGGGACCAGTGCAGAGCACCAGGTGTTGTTGGTAGAACAAATGACTGAATGGATGACTATGTTCTTACCTGCTTTCAGTAGCCAAATCTGTTTTCCTTGCTCTGTTCCCACCATTCTGCTCTCACCATAAACCTCTCTTATCTCTCTTCTTCAGAATCAATTTTAAAATAGAAGCACTTTTATTCTTCTAAAGCTTTATTGCCCTTATCATTGTTGTCTCTCTCAATTTCTTTTAAACTGTCCCAAAAGATTGTATTTTTAAGGCCAGGAGCCTTCCAAATTTTCTGTAAAGCTATCTTTACAGCCTCTGTTTCTCCATCTCCACATTCCTTTCACCTCTGAGCTCTTCTGTTTCAGGCCTAAACTTGTATTTCATTTTCACTTTGGGTCTGAATTTGCTGAAGTCTGTAGTACCATCTTGAATCTAAAAGCCCACAGAACATTTCCTCCTGTAAGAACTTTTATAAGTCACAAAAGTCAAAGCCAAAGTCAACGGGGGCTCTCAACATTTTGCTGCAACAGTTATTAGACCTGGACATGCCTGGTATATAATTTCATTTTAAAAAATGAATAAATTATCATGTAATTACTTCCACAACCATTCAATTAAAATTAGCTCAAACATTTATTAAATATCAACTGTATAGCATAATAGTTAAGAACACAGTCACTAGAGTCTGTCTAGGTTCAAATTTTTGTTTAGCTGTGTGACTTTGGACAAGTTGCTTAACTACTCTGTCTCCCTTTTCTCAATGTAACTTGGGGTATATCAATAGGGTGATATAGATAGGATTCACAGAAATGTGGAAAAGAGTAAATGCATCATTATTGTTAGATAACTGAGTTCCATGGCACTTGATTCCTGTCCTCTAGGAATGCAGTCTTGGAAGGTTAGCAGACAAATCTGAAAACAGATAAAGTTCCAAAATGCAGCACGGTCAGTTTCATAATCTGAATGCCTTTGGCAGTATGCCCCTTTCATGTCTTTGTACATGTGCCCACTGAAATGCTTCTCCCACCACCATCTAAATAACCCTGTCATATTGCAAAACTCCCTGGAGCCCACCTCCTTGACTTATACGGCCTCAGGCATCTCCTCTCCCTTCTCTCTTATGGTACTCACCACTCTACACTGAGTCACCTTTTCCCTGCCAGTCTCTTCACTGACAGGGAGTTCCTTCAAAGTAGGACCTGAATTTGGGTTGACTTCGTGCTCGCAGTGTACAGTACACAGAAGGAATTCAATGGATTGGTGATCAGAGGTAGGTAAAGGGTGTTAGGAGAGTTTAGAGAGAACACAGGACATAGGAGGAAACTAACTTTTATCTAACACATCAGGCTCTTCAGCACGCTGAGAAAACCCTAACAAAAACAGGTAGCTCTATATTTTAAAATTATTTTCTTAAACTTTTTTTTTTTACTCTTCCTGCTCTGTTTATTTTAGACAAGTACAGGCATCAAAGATCAAAACAAATGTGAACTAGTGGTCAAGGGAGTCAAATAAATTCTGGGAGAATCACAATATTAGCATGACACTAACCACAAAAGGATGAAAATATTTAGAGTTTCCTCCAGTGCTCTGCACAAAAAGGGCAATGCAAATGCTTGGAAAATTATTCTTTTATTCTTAATGTGTTTGATGAAGAGTTCTGTTTTTAAAGTAATTTCAAATCTACACATTGCTAATGAAAACAAGGGAGAATTGGGGTAAGAATAAACTGTACCTTTCTCTTTCTCTCTGATCTTAATTTTAATCTAATTTTATAGAATAGTATATACAATGAAGAGAAAAGATAAACATGCAAAAAGGTTTATATTTATATATTCTAAAACCAGGGCTTTCCAGTTGCTCATATTGGAGCATCAAGTAGGTTTATTTACAATTCCAGTTAGTTTAGGAGTCCTTTCTTGAAAATTTTTTACCTATGAATAGAATAAAACCATCCCCCCCCATTCAAAAGTAAATACTCCAACTTATTACCACTAGAAAGAATTGAAGTCAGAATTTCAGACTTCACAGCCCTTTTACTAAGTGCTTTTTTTCTTCATAGAGACTCAGGCCTCTGAGAGCCTGTGACCCGAGGAGGATGGAGACAACACAGCTTTTTGACAGAGACTGGCTGTTCAATCACTATCATACTGATTTGGAGCAAATCTAACCTTATTTTTCTTTGGCATCCACAATCCTTTCTAAGATAACATATCCTCAGTTTTGAGATTATCTGTTCTCTTTTTTGAAAGTTATGGAATGGGAAGTAGCTCTCATATTTCAGTCTAGATTTTCTCTCCCTGTGAAATAAATTACTACTATCTAAAACCCATACCCTAAGGGGACTAAACTCGTTTAAAAATCTTTTTTTATTATATGTCTACTATGTGCTAGACCCTGAACCAGGCTCTTCACATATGCTAATTTAATTAATATCCTAAAGCCTCTGAAGAAGGTATTATTAGGTCCATTTTACAGATTAGGAAACTGAGGTTCAGACAAGTTTGTGACTTTACCAAGACCCCACAATAAGTAGAGAAGGAACAGCACCCTATTTCTCAGACACCAAAGCCAATGCCCTTAACCAGTAGAATACTCATGGAAATGAAGAATCCTATGGTAATGCCAATGATTATTTCACCTTCCAGGTTCAGACTCTCACAGGGAGTCAGCAGGAGTTGTACAGGCTTATTGACATCCTGATTGACCTGGCCTTTAGCAGAACGACTGGCCAAAACCTCCTCCTGATCATCCCAAAATGTTTATCCCGTTTCTTAGCATAACATAGGAAAATAGAATAGAGCTTCTCTCTCATAGGCTTGGACCCCTGGCCTATTTATGAGCTCTCTAAGTTGGGTTTTCCTGAGGCCCAGACACCTCAACTCAATTGTTCCATTTCCTGCAATATTCCAGATATGACCAATTACAGATCAGGCCAGCCTGTCACCCCAAAAGTCAGCAGTTGGACATATGAAGCTTAGTCTTTCTGAACAGAGCATTGACTGCCCCAGCTCACCAAGCAGAAGTAAGACTCTGGTAGAACTACTGTGGCTTCACTGGGTGTCCACAAACAAGTACTCATTAGTGTCACTCTCTAACTCATTATTTCTCATTTTTAAACAGCACTTCACCATGTGAAATTATAAAATACCACACGATATATAACATCTACTTATTTACTTACTCTACTATCTTCCCTCTCAAAAAAGAAAGTTCCATAAGGGCTTAGTCACTGCTGTTATCTCTAGCACCTAGAACAGTGTCTGGAACTCAACAAATATTTTAAGAATGAAACACAAGTTAATATTATATGATAATAACAATGATGATAATTATCACATTATATGTCAAGCACTGTTTTAAGTCCTTAATATTTACCAAATCCTCACAATAACCCTAGTGTATAGATGAAAAAAATTGAGGCACAGGGAATGGAAGTGATTTATCCAAGGTCACAAACATTAAACTTGAACCCAGGCAGTCTTGATCAAAAGTTCTTATTAATAACCACTAAGCTAAATGCCTCTCATTAGTCCATACCTATTAAGGGGTGAGTAATACAAAATGGGAGACCTAAATAGGCTTTGGAATCAAACAAACTAGGTTTGTTCAAGACTGACATTTTCCTAGGCATGTGACCTTGTATAAGTTACTTAAGCTACATGACTCTCTATTTGCAAAATGGGGATAAAAATACCAGCTTCTCACAGTCGTTTGAGGTTTAATGAGATAACCTAAGTAAAGTCTTTTTTGCAAAGCCTGACACATACACTATATAAAGGGTCAAAGTTATTTTGATGTGTCATTGTTAACTGTGCGGTACAGACAGCAAGTGACATAAAGGAGTCTAGAAGAAAGAATTGCTGAGGAATTACAGGTGAGTCATGCTGATCAGGAAAAGTTTCATGTAAACAGACATACTAAAGATCTTCAGCTTCAAGTTATAGAACTGGGGATGATGAGCAATTGCAGTGTCAATACTAATCTTTATGACAAGGTGGACTTCGGTCCAATACCCCACACATAGGCTAGAGGGCACCTGATGGGAACATATTATAGACAACCTAACCAATATTTAACTACACCATTCAGCTAACAATTAATTACTAAGCACCTACTAGGTGCCAGGCACTGAGATAAACCCGATAGTCCTGATTGTTGAGGCAGTGGTGAAACATAGACCACAGACAAATCAACATTTAATTATGGAGTATAGAAGTCCAATAACGGAGTGATGCTGGCAGTGCCAACAGAGGAGATTCCAACCCAGAGTGAGTTAGGGAAGCCTTTCTGGCTGATGTGGGCCTCCTATTTGTCTCATAAAGCCAGGTGAAGAAGGCAGAGGATGCTGGAGACCGAGGGATCTGTCTGAGCATAGGTAGGGAACAACATGGTGCAGTTCCACAGTGAAGCATGAACAGAAGGCAGAGAGCTGCGGGATGAGAGGCCAGAAAGGAGGGCAGGAGCCAGGCCACAGAAGGTCTCCTGAACCCTGAAGACAGCTGGACTTGGTTCTGAACCACAAATCAATTAAGTAGCCATCTCTGAGATCTCATCTCAACTGTGTACCTGTAGCAAATACATTATTTCTCCATGAAATACAAACAAAACAGCACTGAGAGAGATAAAAAATACATTAATTTTTAAAGGCTCATTGCTGGATTTTCTTTGGGGCCCTATTTTATTACTGAATAGATCACAGGAATTTTCAGCACTGGTATAGTAATCACTACTTCATGATACTGTTCCCCTTTTGTGCTCTAAAGTCACTTTAAATTCAATTCTGTTCAGCAAATGCTACTCTCCCTACCCCATCACAGTACCCTGAACAACTTGGTAAATATTTGCTGAATTGGGCTGGATTCATCGAGCAACTACTGTATAAGTTATCATTGTGCCAACATGCAAGGCTAGGACCCCAGGGTAAGAGGACAGAAAAAGATGCATATCACAACACCCTTGCCCCCAATAAACTTGAAATTCTGATAAAGCAAATGAGACACATGCATGACAATAATATACATACCCCAAGGCAGACTGCAGGATGCTACATTCTGTCAGCAGTAGCCTTTGCTGGTGGTAGGAGTCTGAATCCCACTTCTCACAGCACTTTTCACCAGACACTCAGCTCTTTGAGGGCTGTGTTTCCTTTACTACTAAATCCTTAGGGAGCACCAAATAGTTAAGTCTTAGTAAGTTTTTATCAAGTGGATCTATTTAATCCCCATAACCCTAAGCAGTATTAATCATTTTATGAACATGCAAACTGAGGCTCAGAGAAGTAATGTATTTGGTGGAGGTTATAAGGCTAATAAATGGCATAGTAAAATTAACAACAAAAATAATTATTATTTTTCATTCTAAGGAAGCCCACTCTCCATTTATCAATCTACAAATGTTTCTGTCTTGGGATTTGCTTTTCTTATTAAGATGGAAAATGTTCCTTCTGGCTGAATGAAACTTGAAGTTTACAATTTGAGTTCTTGAGCTCTTGTTGACTTTCTGTGCTGCAGTTTTAGGCTCTACAAGGCAGTGAATGGCTTTAGGACAGATGGATCTGCCCATATTGCAGGTAAGAACACCCGTGTTAGGCATATGCGGCTAAGCATATAAAAATGTGGTGATTTTTTAGCACAAAGGTTCTCTAATAGCCTTCTTACTCTCTCCTCAATTCCTTGATGAGAATTAATCCAACTTCAACTCAATTCAATAAATCTTTATTACATGCCTACTATGAGCCAGGCACTTTTCTTAGTGAAGCAAGATATACAGCATGAAGTAAGATATACAGTATGAAACTCTCTGTGCCCGCTTTATCTCCTGTTGTGATTAAATCAAGCCTTACTCACCTTCACACACAGAAAACCTCAAGGGCAGCTAGTAAATCCTTGAGGGCAGAGACTAACTGAGACACCAGTATCTGTGTACAGGAGTACAGAACTAACACATAGTAGGCAGTTTAATGCATTTTCATGGACCCGAATATATATTTTAAATATTGCTCTGGAATCAGACATACCTGGGTTCAAATCAAATCCTGGCTCAACCAGTTACTGGCTATGTAACCTTAATTTACCTCTCAGAACCTCAGTTAGCCTGTCCATAAAATAGAAAAATTAACATTTATCTTTAAAGTTTGTTCTAAGAATTAAAAGGGATGGTGTTTATAAGACAGAGTGCCTGACTCATAGTAAAAGCTCAAGAAATAAGAGCTAATCTCATTATTTTTAGTGACCCACCACTAGGTTACCTCCACTATTTATTGTGGAGGTAATGACATAGGAGGTAATAATGACTACTTATTGTCATTATTATTATTACTTTGCAAGTTCAGAAAGGTAGCATAGTCAAGGAATGAGTATTACTAATTAATAAATATTTTGGTTAGTTGAGAGTCTCAATATATACCATACTGACATCACTAGTTATTAAAGACTTAAGATACAATGTCTCATATTTAGTATAAAACAATCAGAAGTCATTCTTTCCTTAATAATTGGGAAGGTATTGAAGATCCTGCATTGCATAGTTCTGAAAAAAGGTTGACTGTTGTTTTTCCTTTGGATAGTATAGAGTTCACTATCGTTTAGAATAGTGTTTCTTAAACTTTTCTGGCCGTGACCCAACAATGTTTTTAAAAAAAGAAATATATTAATAACAGCAACTTCATATCACAACTCAGAACATAAGTAACTGAAACAAAGTTTCATGAAGTAATACTTACCCTTAGTAAGTACCATCCACTGATATTTTCTTTTCTATTTCATTTCATTCCATCATTCCATTGTTTTAATTTTTTAAAGCTGGTCAAGACCCGGTAAAATAACTATAGGCAAAACTAGAACCTAGTCACTTACTAATATTGTTATCCTGTCCATTACAGTGTATCAGGAACGTAGTTCAACTGATCCTCCCATTATGCCATATTGTTATATTAACTCTATTTTATGTATTAATAAATTGACACTTAGAAAGGTTTGGTGAGTTGGGCTAAATAGACTCCCACAAGTTGATAGCAGATACAAGATCTACAAGTCTTTTAAGTAGTTCAGACTCTTTCAAAAACAAAAACACTACAAACTACATTATAATACTCAATAAACATTTGTTGAGTTCATGTTATGTACCAGACATTGAAATAAAAGAGCAGCTGACATGATCTCTGCTTTCCAGGGCTAACAGATAACCTTCGTACAGGCACTTGGAAATTTGAAATGGGTACTTTTTTATACTGGAGAAAATAAGCTTATTTCCCACCCACCACCATCTTCTCTCCAGCCACACATTATCCCACAAAATGAGTACTGGTACCTGTTGGAGAGAGAATGCAGTGTACTCCTCTAATGGCACATTTCTTTACAACCTGAAATAAAGTTGATATTTCCCCCTCTGCTGCTTTCTGGCACTATACCCCTAAAAGCCGTCTTCTGTATCACTTCACCACTGAGCATCATCATCATAACATCACAGTATGACCAGAAGAGTACTCTAATGCAGATTTCCTCCAACCAATATCTAATGCAGAGGCATCTTTCGGGTGACTTCAACTTCTGAGAAATAATGACTTAATAAAAACAGGTTTTGACCCTGTAAAATAATCAGGAAAGGACAGTACTCTCATACAAGTCATTACAGAGCTACAAATTCAAATTCAAAACCAAGTCGAAATACCCAAATCTTCCTAAACCAGAACTTTTACCTGTTTCTCTAGCTTTACCTTTACATGTCCTATGCTGCCTTTACACCAGACTACGCATAACTCCTTAAGCAAACCCTATAAATTCCCATCTCCAAGCTCATACGATTTCCTCATACAATTCCTTCCACGTGGAATTCCCCTTCTAATTTTTCTGCCTTCCCAGTTTTCCTGGCTCCGTTCGAATGACATTTCCTCCACAAAACCTTGTTTTCTTCCCCCAACAAGAACCAATGTCTCCCTCTTCTGTACACCGTACTTCTGCAGAGACATTGTCCAATTTTGCCCTTCACTGTCCTTACTCACTTTATATACAATATACTTTAAATACTGCGACATTGCAGAAGGCACCTAGAATGTGGTTTATATGCATCAGACATGCAAATATATATCTGCTGATCCTCCAATGAAAAATCTTATCTAAAAAAAATTACCTTTTTCTTCCTCCATGAAAAGTAAACGTTGGCTGAGCTGAACATATTCCCAACACTCTGGAGCGAGAACTCAGATACTGCTAAACCATGTAACCTTAGGCAAGTGTCTGAGCTTTCTCTTCTATAAAAAGGAGTTAACAGTACCTGTCCTAATTACATTAAATAGATCAAACTGACACCATAGGGCAAAAATTATACAATGCTACAAGAACATGAGAGATGATCTCCATGGTCACAGCTTTGTTACAAACAAAACTGTGCTGGGATCAGTTGAAGTTCTAGAATGCAAAATTGTTCCTCTGTTCTTGGGAAGCTGACATGACCTGATAGTTTTGAAAGAGTACTGTTAAGATTATGCCAGCTGCAAGCTTATGTCTCCAAAATTCACTGACAATAGATATGTTTAATAGTTCTTACAGGATCACTTTTAAACTTGAAGTCTTTTTCTTCTCATGAAAAACCATAAGCCAGAAATTAGAAAAAATAAAAATAAAAATAGGAAGGAACTGAGATTCAAGTATTGACTTAAAATGAATGAATTTTTAATTTTTTAATAATAGAAACACCTAGCTAGCCAGAAGATCCTAAGAATATCCACAAGCCCCCATCCTGCCTATTTGCCTATTTAAATCACTCAATCATCTCTTTTTGGTCCTTCTAATAGGTGTGAGGTTTGTCTAGGGTAAAATATGGAGAAACATCCTCTATACCACCCTTTCTCCAAAATCAAGCCCCCTCTTTTTAACAGACATATTTCTGCCCATACAAACACAGTCTAAAAATCATCCAAATTCTTCCAAAGAGCTCGCACACCACATGCAAGGTGTATACACATACATCTGCAAAATCCTTCAAAAATTCTTAGTGAAGCCTTAAAATAGATTAACATGGAAAGAGAAAAGCTCTACTGTCTGCCTGTTTCACAGTAAAGGGTTTTCAAAAAACAAAATAAAACATAGGGCCTATAAAATGGCACTTGGGATATCAGATCAACTTATAAATCCTTCCACTAATTTTAATAATTAAATAGAAGAAAAGAAAATGACTCCCCTTCACATTCTTCCCATGATCATATGAAGTGTAATTCAAAATTCATGACATTAAAACAATGTCCTAAGATTGTGCTTTCAGTTTAAACCTAGAATCCCTTCAGGAACTATTTGTATTATGTTTCCATCCTCACTGCTAACAGCAACAGGTCTCAATTTAGAACAACTTGTAAATTCATTTAGTGTGCCTCTTTATTTCCTCCTTCAGAGCCTTCAGAAAAAGGTACAAAATTAGGTTTGGCCTAACACCAGTCCTGACACCACACACTACCCCTTCCCAAAGTGTGTGAAATCAACAACAACTATATCAAGGTCTTTGTAGTTCTTTCTCTTTTATTTTCTTCAAATGGGAAGGTAATGAATTGAAGGTCAGCTTTCTGTTCACATCTCGCACATCTCTTCAGTCAATCCGATCACTTCTAGAGTTGTTTGTACTGCCAAAGCCATCCATCATCCTGCCTCGCCAAGCAGAAGAAGGAAAACTGACGGCAAGTTAGAAAAATCTCATTAAGCCACTTTTTGTCTTTTCACCACTCCTTGAGAAACAGAACTTCAAAATTCAGCCTATTGGGAAAACAAGGGGGATAGAGGGAGAAAAAGCTGACATGGTAAAGGGGAATAAACAGCTCCAAAGTAAGTCAGTTTCTGGGTAAAAGTCAAATAACTCACAATTTACAGTATATAAACAGCAAAGATGAGACCTATCGATTAAGCTCAACCCATTTTAATTTTCCTTCTAGTTGACTTCTAAATTTCCTAACAGGCCCTTTCATGAAATTAAAAGTCAGCTGGTTCAAATTAATTTTTACCTTCACCGTTTTCCTCTTTTGGTTACTAAATCTCAAGTTAATTCTAATTCCAAGGGAGATCATGGATGTACCTTGCAAAACCCTAAGAGGATGCAGAAAACTTAATAAAGCCACACAATACCAGGAAATAACTGAGGGCTTGTTTATGCTAAAAAAAGAAAACAAAAACAAAAAACAAAATAAAACCACTGTGTGTCACCCCTTCGAATGCTGAGGAGAATATGGGGACTGTAAGGGTAGCACATTACGGCACCACCCAAGACATCTGGCATGGGCAGATGGGCCTCTTCCTGAAGAAAGGCCTTTGCCAAGGGACAGAAAGACTGACAGACTGAAAGAGACCTAACATACTCCAAGCACCTTCACTGTTCAAGTCCCACATATGACTGCTGCCTTCAAATACTGCTTCTCATCTGGTCCTCACTGAAACTCAGGCATCTTCATCACCATCATAAAGAATAGGGAATTGAGGCTCAGAAAGCTGAGATAGCTCATTCACAATCATCCAATTATCAATTGAAAGAATCAGGATTCTAACTCAAATTCACCTGATTCTGAAGTCCTTTGCACTTCCCGGTTTCTTAAGACAAAGAACAATCTTTTCAGAGGCTTGCCTGTAGATGCACACCATGAAGGTCCTCTGAGGCCAGAGGCAGACTCAGGGTTCTATGGCCTCTGAGCTGGTCTTGCCAACAAAGGCATGATATAGTGGAGTCTAGTAGAAACAAATATAATTTTCCTACATGTATACAAGTCAATATAATATGTTTTTAGCCCCAGCTGCACACTGGCCCTCTGGGTCCTAATCACAATAACCAGGTTGATTCCAAGAGTGGAACCTTTTCCACTACAGAGGCGATTAAAATATAATCAAGCTAGAAAGTTATCCTCCCCTAAAGCCACCTAAAACAGAACAACTCCAAAATAAAACCAATTTACATATTTTAGCCCAAATTAAAAAGTAAAAGCTAAGGATTCCCTTTTAATATACTGAATAATAAATGCACATTTATGTAAAGCTTCCTTTGGGGAATGGTTACTATGAGGACAACTTTCCCAGTATTATTCATAAATATCGCTTTTGTTTTGGTGTTACAGTAAGAATCTGGACTTGTGGGAATTGTACTGTCTGTACCCAGTGCATCAACAGAGATAATTAATGTTGATGACATGTACAATATCCAGAATTTTGGTTGTGTGGTTGGCTGCATTACGAAAAGTAACATAAGAAAGGATGAGTCAAATCTGGTCAAAATCACAAATTGCAGGGATTTAGTCATTTACTCCATTTTAAGTGAGCACTTTCCTAATGAAAGTTTCATTAGTAAAGATTGCAAGTTCTCAGCCTTTCACTACAGACTTTTAAATAGCACTTAGAGCTAAAGTTTATCATTAGAGCTGTATTTACTATGCTGCATCTTCAAAAGGGGTGCTTGAAAAAAAAGTTCAACTCAGCCTGTTATTTTTCATGTACAAATTAGAAAGCAAAACTTTAAGGGGTTTAGACTGGCAGCTTAGGAAAACACACACTACTTGAGAAGCCATTATTGGCACATCCCATGGCACACCAGGGTCACTGCTGTCTATCTGTTACACACAGGTGAACACACACACACACACACGGAATCTAGATATGTATTGCAAAATAACTAGGATTTCTGCTCTACTAGCAAACTTCTAATTTGCACACGGGCATGCCTAGAGGATCACTATCTATTCAGGTGCTCCCGGAGGGTAACAGAGGAAAAGGAATTCAAAGAGTCACTTCTGTCAGAAGCAAGGAATTTGTATTTCTATAACATTAATAGATTCCAGTCATGCTTCACGGCTGACTGAAAGACAAGTTCTTTCCAACTGTCCAAACTTCACTTCTTCTTGAGAGTGAACATCTGGATACATGAAATCTTAAAAACTAAAACATCCAGAACTTATTGCTATCTTCTGAAATCACACCTAGACTTTTATAATACAGAAGGAAAAAACATGTATGTACTTGAATGTTCTGACAGACCATTTCTCATAATTTGACATAAATCTCATGTTATACATGCAACCTTAAAATTACTCACCCCAACTTTATCTCCAATTACAGAGACTTATCCTCTAATTGTCTTTTGATCCATATTTAAAAAAAGAAATGATGGCCCTGAATTCCATGTTTCAAAGAAATGCACATAATTCCTCAACAAATACATCTTCATCCAACAAGGAATGATAGCCAGCCTCTACTAGCAACACTGTTGGCAAAACAACTTCAAGGGCTACTTGTTACCAGCAAGCAGAAAACAATAGAGGATAACTGATTCATAGAAGCAGGATTCAATGCCATGAAGTGCAGACAGAGGAAACCTCCATGCTGTGGTGTGTTTTTTAGAATTCACCATCTTGGCTGGATACTTTCTCTTCTTCCCCATATCCTGAAAAAGGAACTAAACTTCCCACAGAAAAAATATTTATGAATTATATTTTATACTTTAAGATGAATAATTTAAAAAATGAACTCAAGTTTAAATATTATTTTTCAAAACAAGAGTCCAAGGGAAGTTATTTTTAGGTGCAACTTATGACATATACTTTTTTTTTCATTTAAAAAAAATCGCTTATGCTAGTTTTGCATCTTACTTTTGTGGTTAAAGATAAGACTTCCCCAAAACAACAAAAAACAAAAAATGCAAGTACAACAATTACACTGACCTTATTTCCTCAACATTTTTACTGCTTTCTCAACCAAAATTTATTTCAGGTTCCTTTATAGTTCTCGGCATTTCTTGATTCTTGTAGGGGGAGATCCTTACTGAGGGGGAAATATCAGCATTTCTTGATTCTTGTAGGGGGAGATCCTTACTGAGGGGGAAATATCTCTGGTGTTAGATACAAGAAGGATCTGAATAATGAATCCCCAAAGCAAAAAAAAAAAAAAAAAGTCAGTCCTAGAATGGTCCAGGCAAAGGCAGAATCTCATGGGTGGGGTGGGGTGGGGTGGGGAGTGGGGGAGACAGATAGACAGAGAGAGAGAGAGAGAGAGAGAGAGAGAGAGACACCAAGCCACCAGCCTATTAGGAGACCTGACACTTCGTAACTTATTTCTTAATGAATGTACAAGGAAGAGCATAAATATTACCATTAAGCAAGAGGATGTGAACATCCAAAGCAAGTTAACTGGCTGATTGCTTTCTTATTTTTTGTTCCTTTGTAACAATTCCATTTCCAAAGTGCTTGATTCCTAACACTGATGCTCCAAAGCTACTGTGAACACACTGCCTGAATACTTAATGAAGTAAACAACAAACAAAATGGCTCATCTTTGGTGCCCCCAGCTAGCATCCCAAACTGGATACAGTTAAAAGTGTGAACAAGCAAGCAAGGAAGTAATAAACCTGCGAAGTCAAGGTTCTGAGAAATTATCAGGCGTCCTGCACTGCACCAGTTCAAATTTATTACTCATTATCTTCCATACCGGAAAGGTGCAGATCCACATGTTGGAACCCCTCTCCACTCTTGTCCGCCTGCCTTTTTTTCCTTTCATTGCTAAATAGCTAATTTAAGACAATTACTGCTTGTGACAACTCTCACCCACCCACAGATTACCTTTTTTTTTACTCTTAGAAAGCTGGTGACCTATAAAAGCCCTCTACCCTTAAAATATGTGGGAATTTCAAAAATACAAGGATGTACCTCACACATACACAAATATGCACGCACACAAACTTTTACAAAGCAAAGCACAGATGCTAACACAGCCATCTTACCTCTCCCTCATTTTTAACAATGGTAAAGACTAGGCTCAAATGCCCCCAGAAATAAGCAACCCTCCCCTCCACAAACACATACACATATACACATTTTAATTCTAACCCAACCTCTTGACAGAAAGGGCAGCTTTTAGTTCACAAATATTGTTATGAATTTGCACATTTATAGTTTCTTAGGTGATAGCTAAAGAAAAGTGTTTGGTTACCTAATGGAAGTCTGCAGCGTCTGGATGTATCTTTTTTGATCAACAGTTGAAATTTTTTATATTTCTATTAATAGAACACTTGGAGTTCATGGAGAGAAGCTACTTCTTATGGAAAACAGCCCAGTTTGGTTTTCTTTTCATTTATAGATACACATATACTTGCAAGTAAGTGTGTATACACATTTGGTGATACCAAATAAGGAAAGCTAAGACAGGTGCAGGAATCTAGCAACACACTTACACTGATACATACATACAACTCTCTCCTTCTCTGTCTCTCTCTCTCTCTCCCTCTCTTTCTCTCTGTCACACACACACACACACACACACACACACACACACACACACACACAACTTGGATGGGGGAATGAATAGTGAAATAAAAGGTTGACTTTACTTTCAAAATGGACCAATTCTGTATAACATGGCCCATCAACTGAAAAATAGTAAGATTAACGCTTGAAAATGTTCATGTCCCTTTCTACCCCCAAATTCCTAATGACATTGAGGAAAAATACTGCATTGCAGCATTTGCCAGCGCATACTCGTGTGTCTAGCATCCGCTGGACAGCTCACCAACAAATGTACATATTAAATGTCCAGGCACATAAATTAAGTGTCTGGTGGCCACAGATCATTGAAACTGATGAAGAAATTTGTCAAGGCCAAGGTACTTTTGTCCATGTACAATGACCTCGATCAAGAAAACCATTCCTTACTTGTGGTACACACACATAATTTGTTTTTTTTTTATTTTTTAATTAAAATAAAGTGTGAAGATGCCAAGGGCTAAATGAAGCAGCGTATCTCCTCATGGAAGTAATAGTATTTGGTCTACATATAGAAAAAGAATCTATCCACAATAAGACAAGTGCAAAGGGAAGAAACGAAACCAAAGAAAAGGACTTGCCCTGAGAAAACCCTTTCATTGTTCATACGAACTCTAACTTGAGGAAAAAAACACCTCAATTCATCCACAAATCCTTTTAGAGATATTGAACACACACACACAAAGCACCATTCATGCAATGATTTCTAGATTTGAAATTTCACATAGATTATTCCCAGTAGAAATCCTAAGTTTAAAATATCTGAAGTCTAACATGTCCCAAGCCCAATTTCAAAACTGAGTTTAGAACTGAAACGCAAACATGTAGTTCATTTCTTTTGCTTTCTTTTAAAAAAATATTTTATTGTTATGATCTTACAACAGCCTGGCCTTCCTCTCATAACAACACCCTAATATTCCAAGGACCAAGGAAGGGCTATAAAGAGAGAAAAAAGTTTTAAGTCTTTGTGCAAACCATCAAACAGAAGCAAGGCCATCTATATCTATCTGGCTAGGGGGAGGACTTGAATGAGTGGCAGGTAGGAATGAATGGGACTGAGATCACAAACGAATAGTTTAGTTGTTTGTTACTTTTTAAAAATGAGATATTAAAATGTCATGTAAATCATTGATTCTCAAAGTAATTTTTTGGTGACTTTCTCACCTATGTTTTATGTTACCCTGTTAAAAATGTAAATATTAAATTATTTAGCTCTTATATTACTATGAGATACGTGGACATTCTGATCATTAAAACTGCGATGTAATCAGGTATTTTTTGCAGAAGTATTTCCAATCAGATTTTCATTTCTTAGTAAATGCATATTCATCCTTGTGTTCATAAAGGCATACCTCCATGTTCAGGTAGCAGGCATTAATATTTTTAAGACAAAGAAGCGAGAAAGGTCAGCAGCAGAACCACGTGCCTTTTTTTACAACCCAAGCCAAGATGAGACTTCTTATGGAAATTATTTTCCCCTAACTAAAAATTGCTGATAAATTCTCAGAAAATTAAAAAAACTAATTATATTAGAGATTTAAAAAAAACTATTCTATTTTATAAAGGCAACATGTTTATGCACTCAAGATATGACAGCAAGGTTCAAGTGTATGACAAAAAAAAGGTAAGTTTATTTATTTTTACCTCAAGAGTTGAAATAAAAATGCTAAATCCCCTAATAAGAAGACAAAACAAAAAGATGCATGAACAAGGAAAAAAGAATGGGGGAAAGCCCTGGAAATTTGCAATGGGGAAAGTAAAAATTAAGAGTACTTTCCATAAAGCCAATTCATTATATTTCCTAGTCTTTCAACGTATTTCAGTATTTTTTAATCTCTCATTTTGGGGCTTAAACTTAGTTACCTGATCATGTGTCTATTTTATTCCTCAGGAAAAAACCATAACAGATCACCGCTTCAGTTGTTTTTACACTACCTTCTATTCACCCAAGTACTATACCTTTCAGTCCTTCTGGTACCCACCATCATGACAAAAAGGGACTATTAGTAAAACACACTTAGAGAGAGAAAAAGAGAGATGCCTGTCACCCAGTGCACGCATGGGTCCCAGACGTTCAGAGACACTTAAAAAAAAAAATCAGCTTTTCACTCAGTTTATGCCAAGACCAAAACCAAGACCAAATGCCAAATGGATGGCAGTGCTTGTGAGGGTACAAGCCTAATGGATCCTGTGACTGGAAGCATGGGGAGGGAAAGGAAGCAAAAGACTAGAACATAGGTCTCCATTTATTATTTTGTAAAGTAATTTCTACTCAGGATATAAAATGAGAGATACAATGAACTCCCCTAAAACTATAGTATTAACATCTGATTCAGTAAAAATGCCAATATCACCTAACACAAAATCATTGCTTAGGGTAAATCTATTCTACCTATATTTTTCCTAGGAATATTTGCTGGAAATTTCTAAGAAATCATTTGCAGAACCTATCAGCTGTGGGAACTCACTATTATGCTTCCGTCAACTTCATTCAATATAATTTACATTTTTTTCAAATGGTCTCACAGGATTCCTTGCGATTTTTCGCACGTACAATTTCACAGCAGGGAAAACGGGGAAAGAGGGGGGAAAAAAAGCAAGATTCCCTACCCTCCCTTCCCCCTCTCCTTCTCTCTGTTTTTTAAACAACAACAACAACAAAAAAAAATCAGGGGAGACAGAACAGATGCTTAAAAATAGATTTCTAAAAATCACTGTAAACCAGAGTTAGAAATGTAATTAACACCTATTTATAAGGAATAATTAAAGTTGGGCCGGCCACAAAGAACAGCAAAGATAATCGAGGTCTTGGTCCCCCCCCCCCCCTTTTTTTTTACACTGTTTGCAGTGTGTTCTCATGATAGCCACCTGCTCCCTACTCGGCTTCTCCTCTGTTCGTTTCCCCGGCAACCTTTCATTGGGTTTTCCTCCCAGCTATCGCTTTCAGTTGGGCTGCTCGGTCTAATCTTATTTGTTTTACACCCATCAAAACAAGCAGCCAGACAAAGGCAATCCTCTAAGAATGGGAAAAAGACCACAGCTTTGTTATAACATCTATGCAGAGCGAAAAGTCCTCCCAGGCTTTTCTAGGGAAAAATAAGTAAGATGGATATGAATTTACAGCCTCCCCCCACCCCCCCGCCATACCCAGCTCTGAAATCTCATGAAATCTATTGCTGGTGAAAATTCAAAGTCAAAGTGGGCACTCGTGGCATCTGATCGTGCCATTTTGTGCCATATCTTCAGGGTCAACATCAGGCGACAGAAGCGGCACTCAAGGAGTTTCCCTGCTTCTTTTTTCAGAAAAAGATGATGCTAAAAATAGATTTACTACTTCGGCAGAAAGGTTTTCCACTTCCCCTTCCACATCCAAAAGTCCTGTTTCACAATTGCATCTGCTGGTACTGAATGTCACCTCCTCCACCCCTCGTTCCCAGTCTTCCCCATCACTCCTAGCATGAGACTGAAAAAGAAATGTGCCTTTAACTTTAGCAGTCGTGTAATTCCGCTGAAGGCTCACAGAGGCGGTGGACACGCCAGCCAACAGTGACGGTGACATTGATTGTCAAAAAAGACACCAGCCTTGCTTGGCTAAAATGTGTGTTTGATGGAAGAGGCAGTGTGTGTGCCTTGTGTGCATGCAGTGCCATTACACTTGGAGATGGATTCTGGTTCTCAGAAAAAAGAAATACTAATAAACACACACACACACACACACACACACACAAATGATCAGCACAGAGATTTACGATGCACAGTCCACCATCCTTACACACACACACACACACACACACACACACGCACGCACACACAGGGTTGGAACCTCCAAGCTGCCTTCCTCTTTTCACTTACCATCTTCAAGCCATTCCACTCCATCTGTGATCAGAAGAAGATGGACCCTCACACAGTGTGTCAAAGCGGAAAGGAACGTTATGTAAAAGCTGACATTCCTTCTTACAGAGCTGCTGCCCAGAGAAGGAAGCAACAACTCAACACGCCAGGCACCGCTACACATACAAGCCGCCTCCTCTTTTTTATGAGGTCATGACAGGAAACTCTTTGAAATACAAGATGCAGCATTTACTGAAGCCCAAATAAATCACTCTCTTTGCCGTTTTGACTGCGCAGTCCCCCGAAACACAACTGCCCATCTCGACGCTCAGTATCCGGGAGCTGCCTCTCGAGGTTTAAATTTCCAGCACGGAAATGGAGAGATTCCTAACCCTGCTGCATCCACCCCCAACCCACAAAACCCAGGCACATAGACAAACCCCCACTCCCTTACCAAAAGAAAACCCTTCTTTTGCCATTATGATTTCAAGTAATATAACCTATTTCAACAAACCAGCAATTATTTCAGCGCACCCCCCCCACCCTCTGCCTTTATATTAAAGGGAAAACTGACAACGACCTGTTAAAATGACAATCTATATCCCCACTGCTTTTCAATAAAAGGACCTACCCGCACTCTCTACACAAAAGAGATAGTAAATGTAGGAACCAAACAGCAGCAGAAAACTAAACTCTTGTGCAAGCATAAGACTGGTCAAGGTGTAGATGCTTTTCTTCCCTCCAGCAACACAAACAACAGATTATAAATCTAGTCATACCTACCATAACCATTCTTATTGGCAAATATTGGGTCTCGCAGAGCTTCGACTCTTCTCTTAAAATTTGCAAAGATTTCAGAATATATTTTTAAAATGACTACTATTGTTATATATATTTAAAGATCCACAAAACACAGTGCGGATGATTGCAAAGTAAATCAATTATTTGGGAGGGGGCGGGGGAGAGAGAAAGGAAAAAAAAAAAAGAAAGAAAAGGAGCAGTGAGCTGAAACCCCCGATTCTAGGATGTAGATAAGAACAACTGAACAGAGCCTTGCTGAAATTGGCTCGAAGCTTCCCCTTTTTACATCCATTTATGGGACCATCTGTCAGCCGAAGCCAGGATCTGATTGGCTAGGGAAACGAAGGAAGGCGTTGCAACATCAGGTGCTATTTAAATTAGCTACTGCCAGATTGACGATGTTAATGATTTGGTGACCTCTACAACAACAGAGACCAGATTTCTGAACTGCTTCTTGTGTCTGGTAATTAAGGCCCGGCTGAAGCAACAACAGCCATACTTGTATTTTTACCTTTTCCCTCCTCCCAGCTCAAAAGTACTGTAACAACTGCAGGTCACTGGAGTCTTGAAAACCTTAACAGTGGGAGTGTCCTCCTTTTCTCCTGTCCCGAAGGCTGAACCATCCTACCCTTCTAATGGAGGGCTTTTCCAGTGTAGAATATTTTCAACCACCTTATCTTTCTAGACAGTTGCTTTCTAGTGAAATGCATATTTAATGATCTGCCTCTAGGCTTAAAGATACAACAAAAGCACTTTAATGTGCTAATTCATCTATCTGCATTTTAACTTTATTATTTCCCAATATTGCTGATTTTTAGTAAGTAATGCTTCTTCTGCAGCTAACATGGCCAACATTTCAAAAGCAAGCAAGTTGGGAACTAATCTTGCTCTGTGAACTAGGTTTGTGCAAGTTTGCCTCAGAAAACTATTTCTTAATAAACAAAAAAGAAAAAAAAATGGGGGTGGGGAGGAGAGGGGGGCAGCTGTCAGCCTCTACCTTTCTGCCTTCTGCCTGAGCTTTTCTAAACAGAGAATGATGAATGATTTATTTAAATGAATTTATTTTTCAACTTGGATTAAGGGCATGATCCGAATTTTTAAAAATCCACTAAAGAACATTCTCCTTTTGCTTTCCCAACCACTATAGAAAAAGGTAAAACATGCTTTTGACAACAGCCTCATTTCATAACCTGTGCAGAGTTTTCATCTTGCTTAACTAAACAAGTGACTTTGCTTCTCTTCTTCAACGGATGTGTTTTCTTCTTTGGCCTCTTAAAAGATTTGCAAAGAGACATTTAGCAAGTGTGTGGTGATGTATACAGTTTGTTTGCCTATGCAACACATTTTATAACCTCTATGCTACCAAAATATACCAGTAGTATATTTTTTTTGTTCTAGTTTGGGTTTCTCAGTGACTTACCTGAGAAATCTATGCTCACATCTATGCAAAAGACTAGTTCATCGCTATTTAATTCATAATTTAATCAATCTGTTTCTCAATAAGTACACAGAGATAAGAAATATTAGCAAAGAAATAATTCAGCATAATCTTTAATCTTTGGCTGGAGTTGACAGCGAGATAGAACTAGGCAGCATATAAACACAGGTTGAAAAACATGTTACACTTCTGGGCTTCAAAGTCCAAGAATAAATGGGTTTGTAAAAGAAAATTATTAGAAAAGAAAACAACCTTACATTTTTAAAGATTAAAACTATTCTCTCCAAGCTGCTGTTTCATGAACACACACACATAAACTTACATATATACACACACTTAAAAAAATACATATACACTATCAAGTAATATGTGTTGGGTATACTGCATGAACTATTTGACTTGAATATAAATAAGTTCAGTTATTAGAAATGAAAATATATGAAATAGAAAAGTAAAAATGTGAAAACTATAATCCTTTCAAGTGAAACAATACTGTATTAAGTAAACTTTTGAAATAATTTCTTTAGCAAATGCATAAAAAGTCCTGAGTCACAATAATACTACAGTATCTGTTGAACTGTGCACTAAGTATAAATTCAGGTTAAGTGTTCTAAATGGCTCAGTATATGTACACAGGTTAGGTACATGTACAACATAAACTGAGTGCAATCACACCAATATTAAAATGTTGTGAAAAGTAAACATTGAAACAATGCTGACAAACACACAGATAAAAACAGCTCGCTTGGAACAAAATATTTACTTAGTATTTCTCTGCAGGTTATAAAAGACGGAATTTTAAAAAACTCTTTTCTCCCAGTCATACTAACCTGAATATACTTAATGAACTATGAATTAACATGAGGTATATCAAAAGATATTCTGGCCACTTTTCCTAAATAGTAACTGTATATACAGTATAAACAGCTGGTTTTGCTAGGCTAAAAATAATCCATGCATTTTGTATATTGATTACTTCTCCAAAAACCTCCACTCCAAAGTCTTTCAATGGAATCCTCAAACAAATGCACAAATGTCCTTAGAGGCCTTTTCTCTAAAGACAAAGGCAGAATCCTATTGTTGGGAAAAGTCAACCTTATTATCGCATTTCCAATAGTACCATTCATCTTTCAGAGTGAGGGGCTGACCGCTACATCAGTGGTGTGACATTTGTAAAGCAACAGATTCTCAATATATTATCTCAAGATTCAGGCAGGCGAGTCTCCCAGTCATGCATGATTTTTTTTTTTCCGCCACAATCCTCCACCACCACAGAAAGAAACTTGTCTCACTCAAGCAGCAAAGGCAACCTAAAAATGATATCCCAGCACTGTGGGGCTGCCAGCGCCGCTGCATCCCTCTTACCATAAATGAGCAGTTTCTTGACTCATTAATAACAATTTCCCTTAAAAGAAGTAATCTCATATCAGTCAGCCCCTCGCCACCATGCACACATCCCAAAGGTTGCAGATATCTCAGCATCAGTCGCCGGCAGCCAGCTTTCCCACACAGAGTCCAGATGGACTGTACCAGAAGCCAATTCAGCGTTAATAACTACCTACTCCGCGCAGTGGAGAAGCCTTACGTGGCACAATGGGCTAAGAAACAGCAGCCGGCTGAAATTGCAAATAAAAAAAGACAACCAAATTCTCCAAAAGCATCGAAAGGAAGGAACAGAAATCAGAAATGGAAGCGTGAATTGTATTTCCTTGACTTCCATGGAGGGGGAGAGGAGAAAAAAAAAAAAGAATCCCTTATAAACATAGGGGAAAAAATGAAGAGGAGGGGGAAAAAACAGATGCTGCCCAGAAAAAAGTGACAAAATATTACCTCATTATTTAACAAAGCAGCATTAAGCGTCCTGCTGATTTCAAACATCTTGCCACAGATTTTGTTTTAAGAGAAACAGATAGAATCCTTTGCAAAGCACTCCGTCTGCAAAGGGTTCTTCAATTTTCTTGCGCGCCACAGAACAGTCAATATATTATTTCCCTAGAGTTCGCACATTAAAACCTCTAGTCAGTGAGCTGAATTTTCCCCTTATCTCACACACAGTAGACTCCTGTTATATGTACTGCTCTCTTTGCAAGAGCAGCCTGCCCCAAACATGGCTGGTGTTTAAACTACTCTTTAAAGTAACAGTTCACTATATAACCACCAGGTGGGTAGAGTGCACAGATTCAAATTAACCATCTTAAAAGATTGTTTTCTTTTTTTTTTTCCCTCCTTGGAATAGCTTTTGGGTGTAAGATGTGACATGAGAAACACCAGCATCCTAACAGGCAAGATTGTCTCTCACTGTATCTTGTCAAAATGAATAAATAAAATTCCTTCTCCTGACTTAAATCGAGGAAACAAAACAAAACACTACCATCAATTCTAATAACTGTGAAGAACAAAACACAAAAAAGCTTTGTTTCATTCAGCAAAGGATGAACAAGGAAAATACAATCAACACACAGCAAGGGGGAAAACCAAAAGCCACATAGACATATTTTCCTAAATACTTTTCAAAAGGCAAATACTTAGGAAAAAGAGGAAAATATTCATACATGTGATGAAAAACCAGTTCAAAAATGTGCATGTGGATCAGCACACACAAGATGAAGGCAAGAGAAGATGGAGAAGAGTGCAACTTCTCCTCCAAGTAGACCATTAGTTTTATTTGATATGGTCTTTCCTGATAGGAAATAACCAAAAGCTTAAATTAAAGACACTGAAAAAAACCACAAAAAGTCTTAAGTCTCTCTTTTTAAAACACAATTATATGAATAGTGATAAACAACTACAAGTGCAAACCAATCACATATCTCTACCCATTGCTGTTTTTATTCCCTAAGATCTGCCTCAAAGTGGAACATTTCTGTCATATACTATTTTGAATGAATAGCTAACTTGACGTCTCTTTTGTACCACTCTATTCCAATTAATCTGTTCTTCTGCCAAGAATAAATAGAATGCCCCAAGTTGAAAACTATAAGTGATGGAGGAGAGATGTTAAAAGGATATAGAAGCACCTGAACAAAAATAAATTACATAACATATTGTTATATGGCCTGCTTTTAAGAAGGATCTCACTACTTACAAAGCATGCATGCACCATTCTATGTTCCCATGTATTTGAAACAGAAACTAACACATACAGATACCTGTGATTTTGTTTTCTTGGCTGGACAAAATTAAAGCTCTGGAACTTCCACATAATCTGGCGGGGGAGAGGAGAAAATCTGGCAAAAACAGGTGTCAACACCAGTATTTTCCAGCCCACCCAGATAACATTTAGTCATACACAAAAGTGACTGTCTCCTTCATCTTTAAGTCAAGTCTGCATTAGTTAATACCATTTAACCTCCTTGCATATATTAAGTTTCAAGTGACAATTTTTATCTGGGGAGTGAGAAGGAGGAGTTGCTCTCATCAAATTCTAGTTGTATGAAATAAGCTAATTTGTACACTCACCATATGTCTTAAACACTAATTAAAAAATGTCACTTTCTTCAAACATTAAAATGTAATCAGCCTAGTAAATAAAATAATCTCAAGTTTTCTTGCCTTGGCGATAATTTAAAGAGTGTTTTTCTCAAGGTAACCTCTCTATTTTGATTACCAAGGAAGACTTTTAATTTGAAAAGAATAAAGAGAGATATAGGGAACTGGGGGAGTGAGAAGAGAAAACCACTACTGTACGTAGCTGCACAAAGGAAAATAAGATGAAGCGGGTTTTTAAGGACCCATAGTCTTGTTACCCTAAGGCAAATCCAGCCAATCAATACCACCCATTGACGGTGTACCATCTGCCAGGCTACCCAGCGATGTGGCTAAACAGACCTGTTCCATATGACTGTAGCCGGCTCATTTTCAGTCGATTAGGGCAGTTCCAGAGCATTCACGTGCAACAGCACAAAACTCCAAGTCAGACTGAGCCTCTCTCTTCACACCAGTCCCTCCGAACACAGCTGCAGACCTTTTCCTCCTGTTCCGGCTGTCTGGATTACCTCTTCTTGCCCCTCAATTGAATTAGGAAAATGGAGTGGGAAGGTAGAATGAACAGACACTCACATATCCACACACACCAATAGATAATTGCCGGACCTTCTTCACTGTCATGCAGAAAACTGGAATTCCATGTGCTCTGCCCTAATATGATTATAGCTCACCATTTAAATAGCGTCATCAGTGACTATGACCTGACATTTTCCTGTGGTTCAATTTCTTTTTATCCTTTCCCTCTTCCTTTGAAAAACAAACCAAACTGTTGGCATTCCTTTCCTTAGAAAAAATACAATCAGTTCACCCAGAAAATGGTACACTATACTTGAAAGTTTTTAATAAAATTTAAAGCTTAATTTTCCTTTGTTAAATTGTGATGTTGGTTTTTGTCTTTTTATTTTCTTTTTCCTGTAGAAGCATCAAATAAGTTTTATAGAAAAATGCAAAAATACCAGAAAGGCAAGAAAGATGCACCAGACTAACACGAAGGAGTCTATCAGAAGGATCAGAAATTCACTATTGAATGTTCTCTTAGAGATACATGACCTGACTGTGTGATGCCTTTCTCCATCCTAAGTAGTTTTATCTGCTACGCTCTATGGGGAAGAGCCAGCAGAATGCTACTATGTGGGGATATGTGACAAATGGATATCTACTCTGTCAAAATCACCAAGAGTTCACCTGTGCAGGTAAACTGACCTAAGAGTTGATTCACACTTGATCTTCTTGTTTTCTTTCCATACTCCCAAGCCTTATGCTAGAACAGCAGCTGAAAGCGAAACATTTCTTTCCAGAATCAATTACACTTACTTTTTCAAATGTGCCTTTGACCGTACTCTTAAAGCACTAGGATATCTTTCTGGGAAATAAAATTTAATGTGCAGGAAAACTGCCTTACTTACAAAATTCTGAAAAAAAAAAAATATACATTTATCCAAGCCAATCTAATTTAGATGGAGTCACTGTCTAGATTTTTCCCTGATTCTTCATCACAGCCTCAAAAAACTCGGCAGGTCATTATGATTTCTGAAGATCCCTGTATTAAGGGATTTGGGGTCTTTTCATATCGGTTCAGAAGAGCTTTACTAAAAATAAAAGACAAAAACAAATAAATGAGCAAATAACTCTAGTATAAATATAAATTTTTACATGTCTAAGTACACTGAGTAGATGAAGTATGCAATAGCTTAAAGAATATAGTGTATTCCACTAAAGAATATAGTTTTTAATACAGCTTTGAAAATAATTGAAAATGGAGTTTTTAAAAATTCTGGACTCATTTATAATTCTGTAATTTCCAATAAATAGATGTTATCGGTAAGGCACATTTGTGGAAAAAGAAGGAAGTGGAGGAGGAGGAGGAATAGGAGGAGGAAGAGAAAGGGAAGGTGAAAGGGAAGGGAGAGGAAGAGGGAGGAAAATAAATAAAGAAACAACAGGACTTGAAAAGTGCAAATAAAAAATGCTATCTATTAACAGTAGTCTACTGTATACCAAGCATGCTTCTAGAAAGGTGTTTTCTGATATCTAGAAGTAAGATTTCTCCTCCACCATGTTATAGAAAAATATGCTTAGTAAATATGCATTGAATGAATGAGAAAAATAGGCACAGACTAGAAGAGAAAGGAAAGGGAGGGTGGAAGTCATGCTCAATTTTTTTCTCAACTAAGAAAAAAATCCCTATTTTTTAAAAACTTTTAAAATTGTTTTTAAAAAGACAAAGGTTTCTTTGTGACATGCTTTTAGCTAGGTATGTCCTCAAGATGTCTCATTTAATCTATTATGATCACACTGTAAATTTGAAGTGAGGAAGATACAGAGAACTTAAGCTGGAAAGCAAAAACATCCTAAAAGGCAGATGAGTCCCTAATTGAGTCCCCATGCCTTTTTCCTCTTTCAAACCTGGCAAAACATCTCACAGAGAGTAGCTGCTCAACAAACACTGGTTGAATTAACTTCTACAACCGCATTTCTGGGCAGTACTCAGTTTGGGAAATGAATAAGTATCATTAGTCCCATATATCAACACCTCACATATTATCTTCAATGCCCATTTCATTCTATTCAACTAGGGATTGCTGAACATTTCCTTATGGAAAAATGATATGCTAGGCTCCATAAGCCTCAGTTTCCTCATCTATAAAATGGGCACAGTAATAGGGATTTGCTGCCAGTATAAAAACAGATAAAGGGTTGGTGGAGGCAGCATTCTAAGTGGTAGCAATTATTAATATGGAGAACAGAGGGGAAATACATAAATTAGCATTAGCTTCAAGATAATACAGTTTTGTTAAGGAAGATATGATAGACACTCTCAGAACAACTAGAAAATAATACGGCAATAGTAACTAACAAAGGATGAGTGATCTGTTTTAGTTCTAATAAAAAATATACCTACTGCAGAAAAATATTTACTTAGTCTTTGGGCAAAGTTCAGTTCTAAATTCTTGTTATAAAGAATAGACAGAAATAGTCATAGCCCTCACCTTCAAGGAGCTTATAATCTGGTTGGGAGGTAGCTTTCCATTTTATGCGTGAAACCTAATAGCGTAAGTAAGAATGTAAAAAGAATAGTATCAAAAGTAAGTGCTATAGATAGTCAATAGTGAGGATGCCATCTGGAGTGATGGGGGAAAGCTTTATGGAAGAAGCTGGAATTGAGACTAGGCCTAAAGAATGATAGAAATTGTCTCGGAAAATGCAGAATATTTAATGTAAGAATAAAAGTGGGGGAAGAGTACAGAAAAGAGATATTGACAGACATCTCTCATCTAAGCCAGATTCTCCAAGAGTGCTCCTCTGAATCTATTCCAATATCTTCTATTTGTAAAAACTATAAACAGAGGAATATTATAATATGATGACTGTGGGAGAGTAGACTTCTTATTCAGTGAGTACTTTTATAAGAGGAAAAATAATACTGACTGTGCATCTACTAGGTGTCAAACATTGCACTAGGTGCTTTGCTTAGAAATCTCATTTAATCTCACAACTCTGAGATTTCCAATAAGAAAACTAGAGATTAGAGAATTTAAGTGATTTTCTCAAGATCATACAGCTAGTAAGAGGCGAACTGAGGTTTGTTTTGTTTTGTTCAATTTTTTAATATTTAATTCTAAAGATATGGGGTACAACTCAGGATTAGGTATACAAGTGGTCATTGTTCAGGTAAAATTTGTGCCTCCCCTTTGGTCCCCACTTTGCTTGGTTTGAGATGTGGTACCCTTATTGATGTTGTACCCCCCTCCCCACCCTGGCAGTATCCTGCTACTGCCAATCCCTTTCTTATAGTATTATGGTAAATGTTCAAGGTCCACTTATAAGTGAGAACATGTGGTACTCTGTTCTTTGTTTCTGTGATAGATCACTGATTATTATAGACTCTAAAGCCATCAAAGTTGCTGCGAAGTCCATATGTTTGTCCTTCTTTATGGCTGTTGTAATATTTCATCAGGTATATGTACCACATTTTTTATCCAGTCCAGTTTTGATGGGCAGCATGGTTGGTTCCATGTTTTTGCTATTGTGAATAGTGCTGCAATAAACATGCATGTGCAGGTATCTTTTTTGTAGAATGATTTGAGTTCCTCTGGGTATATTCCCTGTAGGGGGATTGCTGAGTCATTTGGAAGGTCAATTTCTAGTTCTTTTAGAAATTGCCACACTGTTTTCCATAGAGGGTGAACTAATTTGCATTTCCACCAACAACATAGAAGTGTTCCCTTTTCTCTGTATACTCGTCAGCATCTGTTGTTTTTTGTTTTACTAATGATGGTCATTCTTATTGGGATTAGATGGTACCTCAATATGGTTTTGATTTGCATTTCTCTAATGATTAGTGAGGTTGAGTACTTCTTCAAGTGTCTGTAGCCTGCCCATATATCTTCTTTAGAGAAGTATCTATTCATGTCTTTTGACCACTTTTTAATGGGACTGTTTGTTTTTTTCCTTTCGGCACGTTTGAGTTCTTTGTAGATCCTGGATGTTAGGTCTTTGTCAGATATACGGTTGGCAGTCTGTGTGCTGTCTCCCTTCTTTCTTTATAGTTCATTTTGCTTTGCAGAAGCTTTTCAGTTTAATGAGGTCCCTCTTGTCTATCTTATCTCTTACCGCACGACATCTGGGGTTTAGATCAGGAATTGGTTGCCTACTCCGATTTCTGTAAGGATGTCTCCTGTGTTTTCTAAGATTCTTATAGTTTGAGGTTTTACATTTAGGTCTTTGATCCATTTAGAGTGAATTTTTGTGTATGGTGATAAGTAGGTATCCTGTTTCAATCTTCTGCATGTGATCAGCCAGTTTTCCCAGCACCATTTACTAAATAGGTTTTCCAGTCCCCAGTGGTTGTTGTTGGAGGCTTTGTCAAAGATGAGTTGGTTGAGAAATTAAGGAGGCTTTGCTTCCAGAATTTCTATGCTGTTCCATTGGTCTATGTGCCTGTTCTTATACCAATACCAGGCTGTTTTGATTATTGTAGCTTTATAGTAAAGTTTAAAGTCTGGGAGTGTGATACCTGCCACTTTGTTTCTTTTGCTAAGGATTACTTTGGCTATTCGTGGTCATTTATGTTTCCACATGGATTTCTGTATTGTCATTTTCAGGTCTGAGAAGAATGATGTTGGTAACTTAATGGGTATTGCATTGAATGTGTAGATTGCCTTTGGTAGGATGGACATCTTAATAATGCCGATTCTTCTTATCCATGAGCATGGAATATTTTTCTATTTCAAATTGAGGTGTTATGCCCAACCTCAGTCCACACTCTTTTCTCTATAACATACCACCTTATTAGAAAAGTGTAGAATAAAGACATTTGAGAAAAAATTTAAGTCTTCTGTGTTCCCTGTATTATTCTATACTAAAAAAACTAACATTTAAAATAATGTCTTTGACTTCTACCGACATTTAAAACAATATACATTAAACACACACACACACACACACACACACACACACACACACATACACACACACACAGAACTAATCTATGCTTGTAATTTCAGTATTCTACCACCAGGTGATGACAGAACACTAGTCCTCTGAGAACTACAAAGAAAACGTTTTTTGTCTACCATTATTATGCTATTCCATTCCCCATACTTAGGAGTGGAGCAGAAAGTGCCTTATCTTCAGATGAAATTGTCTGTTAAAGCCCTGATACACACTAATCTTTATAATTATTTTCCAAATTTTATTTATCAAAAATCCAACTGTGAACATAATTCTAGATTTCACTGTTTTTCAAATAATTCTATTACAGACTGTATTCAATGAATTACAGTTCATTGCTACTTTCACATTGTACTGTGAACTTGCATGGTAGAAATAGTATGCTATTTGCCTTATAACCCCAGCACACAGAATAACAGTACCTGAAATATAATGGATATACAATAAAAAGAACATAAATTATTGACTACAAATATAGAAAAACTTTGAACCAAATGATTAGGGCACAATTATTTGGTAGTGTATGCTTTATTCATGAACACATAACTTTCTTTATCAAGTCACCCTTAATGCTGAGTTATTATCAAAAGCCCTTTCCTGAGGTTGATCATCAGCAGAAGCATTAGATCAACAGTCCACAGTTGCTTTTATCTCAATGTCCAGGCACTTCCCTTCTGCCTTAGCCAGGGACATTCTACATTTATTATATATCCTATCCTATTCAACAGCCTAGTTTCCAACCTTCTTATGCCCAAAAAGGTTGTTTCCTTTCTCTAGGTGAAGAAAAAAATGTGAAAAACAAGAGAGGAGTGCTATATAATTGTTAGAAAGAGGCAACTCTCCACTTGACCCTTTTTAGTTCTTCCCCTCTCTGACTCTGAAGCTGGGGAAATAATTTAACTACTTTTAAGCAGAAGAGTAAAGTTACACATTAATGCTGAGTAGCTCATTTCCCTTAGCAACACCTTAGCAACGGCAGCTTCAAGTTCAAAATACCTCCTTGAAAAGGATCACATCTTTAACAAAGATGAGTATTTTTTTTTAATGTAAGGCTTTTGAACACAAGTTTTAACATTAAAACCCCCCAAAATCCTTGTTTGCTGCAAATGCCTATTTCTGGTAAACCTTCCTTTATGATATTATGTGGTAACTGTAATGATGCTGGGCTCCTACGAAATTTGAGTTCCTAAAAAAGTTCTGGTTGTACTCTGAAATTATTCACAAATATATAACTTTCTCTGTTCCATCAAGTCATCATTTATCCTAGGTTATTATAGAAATTACACATAATTCTTTAAAAATGGTTATTAATATCGACCTCATCATTCAATCCAGTCATTCACTGATTTTATTATTTGATACCTACTTTGACCACTTCATTATCCATAAAATGGATTATGGAATAATCAAATAATCAATACATTTTATTATTTTCCCACTGTCATTTAAATGCTTGCAAAAAGTTTTGCTAGCCTTTAAAAACACTATGAATGCAAATATGTGTATCATATATGCTATGCATATCATTAAAACTTCTATCTTGTTCAAGAATTTTGAAACTGTTATGTCATCTTCAAGGTTTCGTAACTCAAATAATCCAAAAACTCCTGCTTGAAATTTGTTCTTTATTATCTGTTAGCACATGAGCACCTCAGGGCACAAGTAAACAAAACACATAAGGGCTTAGAACAGTAATTTTAATGGACATCTTCACTATTAAAAAGGTATTGTCGAGCCGGGCTTGGTGGCTCAGCCTGTAATCCCGCACCTTGGGAGGCTGAGGTGAGTGGATTGCCTGAGCCCGCGGGTTCGAGACCCGCCTGGGCAGGCGAAACCCCATCTCTACAATAAATAAAAAAAAAAGTAGCCAGGCATGGTAGCGCACGCCTGTAGTTCCAGCTACTCAAAAGGCTGAGGTGGAAGGATCGCCGGAGCCCAGCAGGTCGAGGCTGCGGTGGCCGGAAGCGGCCACTGCACTCCAGTCTGGGCGACATAGTGAGAAGCCAACTCGAAAAAAAAACAAAAACAAAAACAAAAAAAAGGTATTGTCAAATAAGACCATATAATCTATGTGTGCCAATTCCAACATATGGGTAGCTAAAAGACAGATTTTTCTCTCCATATTTTTGAAGTGGTATCAGTGGTTAGCCAAACTGAGCCATTGACCTAACATGAATTTTTACCCATTTTCATGAATAAGAAAACTGAAAAAACGGAAGAATGTGCGTAGACAATGGCCCTTAGTAGTTGGTTGACGAGTGTTTGTGAAAGTGAGATCCCTTTTAATTCACTAGGGAACATACAAGGAGCAGCTAGCTAGGAGACACCAAGGCCAGTTTCATCTCTGCCCCTAGTAATTCTACGACCTTAGGCAAAATTTTCCTCTCTGGATCAGAATCTTCTTGAGTAAATAAGAAATGGTACTAGATGATTTCTGAAGTCTCTGCCAGCTCTAATATGTCAGATTCTATAAATAAGTAATTTTTAATTAGCAAACAAAATTTTCAGTAGGGCTAACTCAGTTTTTCAACTGACATTACAGTATAAGAATGCTGGCTAAAGGGAAACTAAGCTTCTGAAGGAGCCTTTAAAATCTGCCTCAAGGCCAGGCTCAGTGGCTCAGTCTGTAATTCCAGCACTTTGGGAGGCCGAGGCCAGTGGATTACCTGAGCTTGCGGGTTTGAGACCAGCCCAGGTAACTTGACGAGACCTCGTCTCTACAATAAATTAAAAAATTAGCTGGGCATGGTAGCCCGCGCCTGCTGTTCCAGTTACTTGGAAGGCTAAGGCAGAAGGATTGCCGGAGCCCAGCAGGTAAGTCGACGCTGGGGTGGACATGAGTGTGTCACTGCACTCCAGCCTGGGTGACAGAGTGAGACTCCAACTCAAAAAAAAAAGAAAAATTGCCTCAAATAAAGAGCCAGGTTAGTATCATATTCCTCTAATACCCAGTTAGGTCACAAGAGTGATTTTAATAAAATGCAGAGCTGGAGATGGTTGGTTAAAATCATTAAGACCATGGGCTTTTAAAAGTCAGGGACCAGGACCTTTATCAAGTCCAAAGATATTCTCTGAACTTCAGTGTTGCCATATTTAAAATGGAGACAACAATAACATAAAGTTGTGAGGATTAAATGAGATAATCCATGTAAGGCATGTATTATGGGGTATGACAGCCTGTTAAGTACTAACAAATGTTAATTATGTTTTATATTAGGTTGAAACATGAAATTGTTTTTACAAGTTAAAAGCAGTCAATTTCATATGCCTTAACCTACGTTCTGTTACTCTCTTGCCTAAAAATCCTTTTAAGATTGTCACTGCTTATATCAAGTCCATTTACTCAGGATGGTATTCAAGGCTCTTTATAATCTGGCCATCATTTAAGCTTCCTGATTCCTTTGAGACATTCCCTTTCATATATACAACTCTAGACATGCCAGTCTATTCTCCCATAACACTTGGCATAACACTATCCTTTTTCTTTGTTACTTCCATCTGGAATGCATTCTCTCCCTGGAAAATCTTACTCATCCTTCAAGACCTCAGCCTCACTAAACAAAATTAGCTTCTTCGTTATCTGAGCTTTTACAGCAGCTTGTTCTTCTTGCCTCCACAGAACTGATGCCAGAGTATTATCACAGTTGTTTATGGGTCTGACTCCACCTGTTTTCAAGGTACTTGAGGGCAGATAGTGTTCTTATTTGTCTTTGTTTCCCTCCAGCTGAGCACAGTGGCTGTCATAGTTGGTGCTCAGTAAATATTTGCTAAAGTAAAATGAATATATTCACATGGCAGGCTGAGATATGGCCTCTCTAAGAAATACATGAAAAATAGATGAAACTCAAAGATGACAAAAAAAAAATTAACTTTCGGAATTCACCCTTCCACAGAATCATTTTCCTGATGTGAGAAAATTTTGCCAAAGGAAGGTCTTATTTCCCTAGAAGTGTTCAAGTAACTAAAACCAGAAACTCTAAAGTGGAAATTGGTCTTCAAACTCAACAAATCCATTGAGTTGAAGCCATGAGCTCTCAACACAGACACTGTTTTATGGATGAAGATGGGGATGCGTTGGATGCAATCCTACTTAGTGAGTAACGTGAGGGTCTGCATGCTCAATATGTGCTTCCACAGCTGGAGAGGTCTCCAATCAGAAAATTCTAACAAGCATGGATGGTATGGAAAATATGGAAAAGAGGAAGGCACTGATGATACTGTAGCCTGGAGTATGAATTCATCATCTGCCCATATGCCCATGATCTACATAACCAGAACTCTAGAAAACCCAAAGAAGTGTAAGTGCTTAAGAGGCAGTGACATTAGTTAATGTTTGTGTAAAAAACTATATATTATTACATGATTATATATATCGGGGCCAAAAATGTATACACATTTTAAGAGATATTATCTATATATTATTTTTAGTTCATCATAATCAGAAGTGTCTGGATGCCGATGGTAACCACTTTGAGCATCCCTTGTAATTATGGAAGCAAGTGTGACTTGTATTCATCTACAATTTTTAATACAGTTTTTTCCTTTCTTAAAATGTGTATACTTTTTTTATTGCTCTCTCTATGTGTGTGTGTGTGTGTGTGTGTGTGTGTGTGTACATATATACACAATTGGTTTAAAAGGAGAGTAAATAGTTTTATATATATACTTATATATATTATATATATAGTTATACGCACAATTAGTTCAAAAGGAGAGTAAATAGTTATGCAGGAATATCAGGCTATTTGGCAAGCTTGTAACTTCAAAGGATTGCTTTTCAACTTTTCTTTTATAGCAAGTGCTTTTTTCTAAAGAAAATTGTATGAAAACTCCCAATATATAAACAAACCACATAGTCTGTTCTCCTGGTTGGGGGAAGACTTTGCCTCACTAAATGTCTGCCCTATACCCACACAGTTCCTGGGATACCCTGAAGAACTCAGCAACCAGTGAGGAAACCAATCTAGCCTAGTCTAAATAATACTATAATGGAAACAAAGTGAATTGGGAATGAACTTGGGTTCCAGCACCAATGCTGCCACCAACTAGCTGTGTGACCCTGGGCAAAGTCCCTGAGCACCTCCATTGGACCCAAGCCTCTTTGTCTATTACATCCAATTCAAAGCATTCAGTAATTGCTATCCAAAATCCCAAATGGAATATCTCCATTGCTAAGGGCACCCAGGCATACAGGATAACAATGCCTGCTCCTCTCATACTTTTTACCTACCTTAAATCTCCCCAATTAATCTACCTCTCAATCATTCTTTACTTACAGAAACACTAAGTACAATAATTTACAGTGGAAACACACAAGGCTGACAACACAGATTTCACAAGTACCAAGAGAGGGCTTGGAAAATAAACCTGGCACTTTGATCTTGTCCTGGATTATTATCATCACCATATCCTTATCTCCAGTTTTAACTGAAACTGATCTGCCAGCCACAGTAGTATTTCTAAAAATTTCAATCTAACTACATTGCTTCCTTGATTAACAGCAATCAACAATCATCCCTTTTTCTGTGAGAGTTTCCATGATTGGTCTGTGAAGGAATACCCAGCAGACCTCTAACAAATCCCACAAATTTATAAGACATTGTTTCATGATATAAAAGTATGCAGATTCATAGTCTTCTTTCACATGTCTGCCTTTCCTACTAGGTTTAAGATCCTAGAGGGTGGGGCTCATATCTAATTCATAATGAATGATGGTTGAATCAATTGACAAATACAACTTTCCCTACATAAAGTTTTCAAACAGCTGCTTTTCTCATTTTTAAGCTGTAGAAAGTTATAGGTAGTTATCTCTTGCTTGCAATGTGTATTCATACAATACTACTATCTACTGAGCATTTGCTGTCAGGTACTATTCTTAGATCTTTGTACACATTAACTCACTTAACACCACAATAATCCTATAAGGTAGGTACTGTTATTGTTACCCCTGCATTGACAGATAAGGAAAATCCAGGAAGAAAGAGGTTAAGCAACATATATTATTTGACTATTTATAATTATCCAATAAACATTTACAGAAAGCTTAGTGTGTCATTCTTATAATCAACTGTGAGGAAGATATGATGTACAATCATCACTTTGAATTAGGGGCCAAGGAGAGACCATGTCTTGCTCACACTTAAGGGTCCCTGGAGTGTCCGAGAATAGAATCACATTCAATAAATACCTGCTGAATAAATGCTGAATTAGTGCTCCTGATATCTGGGAGTGTGGTTTTCTATATCAACCACTTTCCTTGACTATGCTTGAGAGAAAGGACCCCTCCTTCCTTTGGTCAAACCCAGACACTTTTGAGAGTCCAAGGAGTCTCTGTTAAATAATTAAAATAAGACAACAGGAATAAACTGGGACTTTCCAAGGCAAAGTAGGTCACAAGGTCACATTACCTATGGCCAATTTCACCTGACAACTACCATGGGTTTCAAAAGAAGGATAAGAGCAGAGGATGTAGGTGCAACAATGTCCACTGTAAAGCAGGTGCTCAAAAGGACATCAGTTGATAGAATCCCTGGTTAAAATGTGCTGATGTTTTCAATCTTCTCAGGACACTTAGCATAATATGTGGGGATAATTCAGTCAAAAACTAAAAAAAAGAAAGGCCATTATCCAGAAGTTCCAATGATTCCCAAACTTTACAAAAACATCCTCTGAAATTCCATTCAGGGAAACAACATTTAGGTAAATAAAAACTTACACTTATGTATGAGTCTTTGCATGAGTAACTCTCTAACTGGAACATAATGTCCCCACTTCTTCTGCTCAGTGAACATCTACTCATCCTTCCAAATCAAGTTTAAATATTAATTCCAATAAATTCATTCAGCAAATATTTATTGAGCACCTACCATATGTCAGATACTGGGGATTCCATAGTAAACAAGGCACACAAAATCCCCTGCCCTGGGAGGAAGTTTACATTGGAGTGGAAACTGACAAAATTATAATAGCAGTTCCCTATTTGAGGTCTCATAGAACCTTTTTCTTACATTACTTCTTTCTTTATGGAATTGTGATTACCACCTTCTATGTCTACCTCCACTCAAGACTGTAAACTCAGCTGGACACGGTGGCTCAAGCCTGTAATCCAGCACTTTGGGAGGCCAAGGTGAGAGGATCGCCTGAGCTCATGGGTTTGAGAACAGCCTGGGCAACTTGGCAAGACCTCCTCTCTACAATAAAATAAAAAAATTAGCAGGGAGTGGTAGCATGTACCTGTAGTTCCAGCTACTTGGAAGGCTGAGGAGGAAGGATTGCCTGAGGCCAGCGGGTCGACGCTGGAGTGACCGTGAGCATGCCACTGCACTCCAGCCTGGGCAATGGAGTAAAACTCCAATTAAAAAAAAAAAAAGATTGTAAGTTCTTTGAAGCCAACAACATGTGTGCCCTCCATGCCTAGCATGGTGCTGGTTTATCTAATGAATTGAAGTTCACATTTTTCCCTGTCATGGTGCTACACCCTACTAAAACTTTTGAGCTCACTGCTTGATTTCTGAATACTTTAAAATCATCAAGCAGTCCCTTGGCACCCACAATATACTCTTCTTAGTCAGAGGCTGGGGGATACAGCAAGGTTCAGGATCTTTGAGAATTTACAGACTAGGGAGCCCAGACTTACTGATGAGAACATGGACAAAACAAGACAAGAGCACATAATCAAGGACTTGATTGTGTGGGTCAAACCCAAACCACTCCCTAAGGTCAGAGAATTGCTATGTCACTGTGAACCCAGGAATAAGGGTACACACATTTATTACAGAACATCATCCTGCACGTTTTAGCTCATCAGTGCTGCCAGGGTGCCTCCTGGGACTTAGCACTCTCCAAAACCATCCCTAAATATGCCAGGATATCCCTATGTAGGCCACATTCTCACAAGCTTCTAGCCTTTGCACAAGCTGGTGCCTTGCTTGGGTTGCCCCTTGACCCCTTGTGTGTCTGATGTTCATACACCTATAAGGTTCAGTTCAAATTTTACGTCCTTTGTGACACCATCCCTGACAACTAAGGAAGAATGACCATGCTTTCATTATGTGCCCAATCCTGCCTCTTCCCCATATACATACCCCTCATAATCCATCAATATACTTAATTTTATCTATCATTTATTTATCTCTATGTCCACATTTCCTACTAAGCTATAAACTTGCTAAAGACAAAGACTGTTATTCATCTCTGTATCTGAAGCACAATGCCTGGTATACAGTTTGTGGATGGACAGATGGATGAATGGATCAACAGAAGGACAGAGTCATTACAATGAGCTAGAGTGGCCAAAGAAAGCATAATCTAATATTACCTTGTGTGGTCTAGTAAAAGAGTTTGGAGGCATAGGATTTGGGTACTAATATTGTATTCATGCCTCACAGACCTTAAGCAAGTCACATAATCTCTCTGGACCTCAAGTAGTCTTATCTATGAAATGGGGATAACACATGAAATCCATACCTTACACAACAATGGTTGGGAATTTTGAAAGGTGATGATAGAAGTGAAAGTGCTTGGAAGAAAATGTTTCAATATAACATGAATTCAGCTAAAAAAAAAAAAAAAGCACCAGCCACTTTAATTTACCTGGAGATATTTTTAATGGAGGCCAATATTTTTTTCCTTCCAAACTGACACATAGCTGTGCTTTTTCTAGATCTGTTACAGAACAATAGGTGACAAACCTGTCTCTGGAGTGAGTTTCTTTTTCTCTTCCTAGATAAGAGAAAGAGGATTTGTCCTCTTTATGAGTCTGGGGTTTCAATTCCCGAGTTCTAAACATTTTTGATGGCCTTGAACTAATTTCGGCCACCATCAACAGAATGGGAGTGGAAAAATCCCCACCACATCTGCCTTGTCAGGGGGTGGAGGAGAAAACTTTCTAAATAGCCCTATTATTGGTCCCAGCTGAATTCTGCTCCTGTTCCATGATGCCAGCAAAAGCATTTTAGTAAGATGCTGCCAGCATCAAAAGCAGATCCACTTACAGTTTCCTGTAAGCGTATCTGCAATGGCAGAAGGTGGCGAGCAGCCAGGTGTGAGTGTGCGTGCTAAAAATCTCCAATACGTCAAGCTGGAAGAACAATTCATGAAATGAAATTCAACATTCTATTTCTACTCCAAGAACTCAGTTTAAGTCGCCGGAAATTCGGCTGTATAATTCAGCTCCAATTATCTGCTGCTTTACTGAATCAGAGAATCTCAGAGATACAAAGGTACTCTGCATTCATCTAGCTTAAATTTCCCCACCCTACCCCAATAAGACTTTCAAACAAGGGGTCACTGGACTCTGCTTGCATACCTTCAGTGACAGGGAGCTCATTCATGACTTTGCTAATAATCTGCCCCATTTGGAATTATCTCCGACCATGAGGCAGAGACTGCCACATGTTCACCAAATCCTATTTCCTATTTTGCCTGGCCACCCTGCTAGACTAGAATGGGGCTGAGTGATTGAGTTCTGGCCAATAGAATGTAGGTGGAAGTGATGCACAACACTTCTAAGCTTGGTCCTTCAACAACTTCTGTGTGATGCTCCCTCTTCACTTTTTTCCCTTGCATACACAGTAGATGCAGAGGGTTCAAAGGAGAACTCTGAGGCCCTCAAGGAGAATAGAGCCACTGGATGAGAAGGATCTGGATCCCTGAATGATTGTGTGGAGCACAGACTCTTGTGGACCTATGTTGAACTATGAAGCGATCAGGAGAGAACTTTGACTATATTAAGGCACTGAGATTTGAAGGTTGTTACAGTAATTTGCCGTTTGCCTATTCTGACTAATACAGATTGTTCATTCAAATTTCTTTCAAATAACTATACTAAACTAAGTGTCTTAGAAGTTACTATATAATAATCTCCATTAGAAACCTAGTGTCATACATTGTTTAGAACGTTTTAGAATAGCTTGCCCTATACTACTAGCTCCTGAAAAGTGAAAAAGAGCAGTGTGGGAAGGCAGGGGATAAGGGGTATGGGAAGGAAGGAGAGGCAGAGACTGTCACATTTTTTTCCAGAACCAGTCTCCTTATACATAAGAATGTTATTTATTCCTTACGACAAGCTTATGAGATAGATAAGATCACCAACTTTTTAAACAGGAGGAAACAAGAGACTTGGCTGATGTATGTAACTTCCAACTGTCTATTTATCCTCTGACATTCCCTACTGATTCTAGCACCAAAACTTTCCAACTGTCCTCTGTAGACAAACCTTCTTACAATCTCTACCTGCCTCTCTGTAGACCTGCCTCTCTTTGATGCTGTCAGAATCTCCATGCTTTACATGGTAGGACCCCAGATTCCAGGCTTGTACAAGACTCTTTTTTTTTTTTTTTTGGAGTTGGAGTCTCACTCTGTCGCCCAGTCTGGAGTGCAGTGGCCGCTCCCGGTCACTGCAGCCTCAACCTGCTGGGCTCTGGCGATCCTTCCGCCTCAGCCTTCCAAGTAGCCGGAATTACAGGCACGCACTACCATGCCTGGCTGATTTTTTGATTTATTGTAGAGATGAAGTCTCGCCAAGTTGCCCAGGTGGGTCTCGAACCTGCGGGCTCAGGCAATCCACTCATCTCAGCCTCCCAAAGTATAGTATTACAGGCTGAGCCACCAAGGCCGGCTTGTACAAGACTCTTAAAACAAACATCTGAATCCCTCAGACATTGAGTTTCCCCATGTGGCTGTTGTTCTGTAAGTGGCCCTAGAAACCAGCTGGGTTCTCCCTGCTCCTGGCCTTATCCTCCTACCACTGGTGGCATCCACGAAATAACGCACACATACCCCAAGTCCATTCTAAAAATAGAAAGGGTAAGAAAGATGTTTTTTAAAAAGCCAACACTTGAGAGAATGTTGAAACTAAACCAAAGTTTAAAGGGACATATCAAAAGTTTATTTTTTAAAAAGTTACATTAGAAGCTATGAAGATTATCTTGGAATCTAAAAGGAAAAGCTTCATGTTAACAATGTCTTATCTATTTAATTTAATTTAGCCAGTTATTAAGACTCTGCATTAGGTGCCCTCCTCTCTGCTCCCATATCCTCCTCTGCTTCCTTTCCACCATTATAGCACTTTGCACACTGTAACGATCAGTTTATGGGTCTTTCTTTTCTGCTACACGGAGAACTTGGCAAGGCCAGAGACCATGTCTGGTTTTCCTCTTTATCCCAGTGCTTGGCAGTGTGGCAGATAATATTTGGGGAGCTCATTCACATTCAGGGTGGCTTGTAGTCAGAGGTACCCAATTCCCTTGCTGTGGAGATCTTAAGTCTTTCTTTAGATCAGCATCATCAGCTGAGAAATGGGACCATGGCTATACTCAGCCTGCTGAACAGAATAACTACCAACCCTCAGTAGAACAAATGCAGTCATTTGAATGGATTTGAAACACCATTGCCACTCACCTAGATTTAAGGGAGTATCCTGAGTTTGGAGAACAGGGTCTATGGGAGGATGTGAGAGGTGCCGGTTGGCTACATGGGTGGGTGTCCTTTCTTGTTTCCTGGTTTTTAGTGCCCTGCGTGATCAAAGGAGCCTGTCTCTCCTTGGGAATGGAGGGCATTTGGAGGTTAATGTTTGGATGTAGCAAACATTAAAATTCTGCTAAGACCTGCAGGCCAGCAATTGGCTTTCCTTTATTTCCAGAACTTTGAGACTAGAGACTGTACATTTTTAGATCTCTTACTTTGTCCACAGTTACATTGCTAAATATTTGTTTCCTATTTTGCCATCAGCTGAATCCATCAGTTCAAGGGCACCAACTCTTCAGTGGGGAAGATAAGAGAGTCAGAGTTTTGTTAGGAATGCTTGGGAAAGAGTTGATCTACAGAAAGAAGGGATAAGCAGGGGGGGTACCTCCTAAAAGGATTCTATGATTCAGATGTTTTACACAAATGTTAATAAATAACTCAGCATGGCAGAGAAGACAAAATCAGCAGAATGATGCTGTTCAGGTATTATGTGCAATCACCTGTAATTAAGCGATTCTAAAAGCTCAGAAGTGAGTTCTCAGTCCAGCAAAGACTTCTGGCCACAGTGACATCATAGTGCTAAAACACCCTTCATTCCTGGTTCACTGGAGGACAGGTCAGCTTCTACCAATTCCATTTGCGGACCAGGATGTTTCCAGTCAACAATAAGCTATTTTCTTAGCAATTAAAGCAAGTGCTCTGAAGCACTCACAACTCAGTTGCACAAAGGGTACACAGAGCCTTAAAGGAACTATCAGAATGATTTTTCTAAAACACAGATCAGCCACATTGATCTTGTAATTTACATGTCTACTAGGTCTAGAAACCAGAATTTAAAAAGACAATAAAGCTTTTATATCAGTCAACTTGGGCTGCCATAACAAAATACTATAGACTTGGTGGTTTAAACAATAGAAATTAATTTTCTCATGGTTGTGGAGGTTGGAAGTCTGAGATCTGGGTACCAGCATGGTCAGATTCTAGAGGGGACACTCCTGATTGCAGATGGCTGCCTTCTCACTTCGCCCTCACATGGTAAAGAGATAGAAAGAGCTCTCTCTTACTCTTTTTATAAAGCCACCAATCCTATCAGACTAAGACCCCACCCTCATGACCTCATTTAATCTTAATTACCTCCTAAAATACCCATCTCCAAATACAATCACATTAGAAGTTAGAGCTTCGCTGGGTGTGGTGGCTCAAGCCTGTAATCTCAGCACTTTGGGAGGCCGAGGTGAGGGGATTGCCTGAGCCCATGGGTTTGAGAACAGATTGGGCAACTTGGCAAAGCTTCATTTTTACACTGAATCAAAAATTTGTACTTTTTTGTAGCCGAGTGTGGTAGTTTTGAAGGTAGGATTCAGTCCATAGCAACTTTTCGTGTAGAAGGTTCAGTGTCTACTTGAAGTGGTTACATTTTAAGTCATATCACTAAGGTGAAATTCACAAAAATTAAAAAATATTTATCCTCAATGGATTACTTCAGCTAGGATTTTTAGAAAATACAATCCAGGAGATATAGGAGATATAGTCTGTTTTTCATAGTCAGAGTTGCAAAACATACTTGTCTGGAAAGTGCAAGAAAAGAGGTGGTAGAAAGTGCTAGAGTGGAAGACAAGAACAGCAAGCATCTTTGCTCTGTCACTAACCAGCTGGGTCATCTTAGCTAAGTCCCTAGGCATTTCTGTGCCTCTGTTTCCTTAGTAAACCATGCTGACTTTAAGTGAAAAAACACATTATTTTAAAATAAATCAGAATACCATATCTGTTTGGCTGTTTTGGGGATCTGATCAGTACAGTGATTAGGAAAAGATGATCTTATTCCAAAGTGGTCTTCATAAGGAAAATAATAAATGATAAAGCAAATATCCTTAAGCCACGGACTCATTTTCTTTCATTTTAAGCCTAAAAAATAATTGATTGAGACTCTCTAAGCCCACCCTTTTCCTTGATACTGGCATTCTCCCTTTGAAAAATAGATGGGAACAATGGGCATCTCTCCCGTTAGCTGAAGAACAGCAGAGGCCAAGGAGTAACTTGAGGGGCCCAGAATGAAGGACTGGCCTTGGATCTGCAGAGTCCCTGAGACAATGCACTCACACGACAGCAGCCCCCATCCTTTCCAGAATATAATACACAACCTCCCTTTCTGAAAAGCAAACAACAAAGGAACACTGGCTTCAATCCAATTATGTGTGTGTGGTGGTGGGGGGTGTACCACTCCCAGGACTGCAGGAGGCAGGGGTTGGAGAGCTTATAGCAAGAAGAGCTCTGAAAATATATCTGTTATATAGAATGCACGCTTCTGGCTTAAAAACATTAATTCCATTGCAGAGAGTCACTGAACAATTTCCTAAGGATTCCCAAGATCTCTTAAGCCATAAAAAGCATCCTTATTATATTAGTATGCTAAAGGGTTCCTCCACATACTATTTCAGGAGACAGAGCGAGGAGAGAATGAAAAAAAAAGCTGAATGATTCCAAGAAACTATACAAAGAAATACCTTTAAAACTTATCTAGTTATACCTCATTTTGAAATCTATTTTTTCAAAACCAAATTGGAAAAATTTGGAGAAGATGCTACAGAAGCAGGTATCTACAACTCATATAATTTCAGTGCTCCTTTATACAGTTGGAAGGCAACTTCTAAACAAGACATACTTATCAAACCATAAAATAAATAGAAAAAAATATAAGTAATCATTTATCCATTCTTGGACTTTTCTAAGCTTAAACGCAATTAAGAAAAAATATTAATAGAATGGCCTACATGTAAATTTAAAACTTCAGTAAGTCTAAAACAGTAAAAATTGTATGGAAGACAAGCTGGAAAAATATTTACCAAAAATATAAAAAGGATTACTGCTTTTACTATTTAAAGTACTCACATAAATATATTGTACAAGACAACACAGACTCAGTCAAAACACATGAGCAGCTACCCAAAACAGGACTTAGCACTGGTTGACAAACATGTGGGAAACATCTATTCTCAAGACTAGTTTAAAACCCTTACATTACAGTAATACTGATAAGGGGAGGTCTCAGCATCTATCTTCCCCTTCATTGTCTGCCTAAGAAAGAGGCTTGCAGCTGCAGCTGTAAAGACAGTCATAGATTTTTGTTGGATCAGTCTCAGATAGTAAAGTTTTTACCTGGATGTGCATTAAATATGATCAATCTTTAAAGTGTTTGATAATTTGATATCAGAATAAAAAATGGTACATCATCTGGTAAGGAGATGATACTGAAATGGCATTTGGACAGGTCCATACCAGCAATGACAAGGCAAATATTATGTCTTCGCTCTGAGGATGTCTTTCCTTACCATTTGAATATAGATATAGAAGAAAAGGAGCAAGGGATGACCCTACTTTTAGGCAATAGCCACCACTAGGTCCAGGAAAAGGAATTCTTCAGAAGGTCCTGCCCAGATCATGTGGCCTGACGATGGAGCAAATCTGTGTACCACTGATTGCTACTGTTCTTCTGTACTTGTATTCTCTATATGACCTCAAAGGAAAAAGAGTTCGGGAAAGGATTTTGGTGTTCTTGGAACTCTGGCCAAATGTCAACATTATATCATACCCTTAACAAATGAAATTTACTAAGCATCTACAGTGTGCAGGCATAGTTTGAGTCACCTATTAAAATAGCAAAGACTTAAAACTGATGATGCTGGCAAGGGTGCAGTGAGGCTGGTACCCTCACACAGTGCTCAGTTTTATATACTTTGGGATGCTGGAAAGAAGTTTTTGCAGTAATATGAAGCAAGAGCTTTAAAAATGTTCCTACATTTTGATTCAGTGTGAACCTCTATGAACTATAATAATGATAGAGAAAGTGTTTTTAATACAAAAATGTTCATTGCAGCATCATGTATAGGCCCATGTTAGGTCTAGGCCTATAAAGACAGAAGCAACATGAGGATGCAATAAAAAGGCACATCAAATGAACTAATAGTAAGTGGTAACAAATGCTATGAAGGAATTCCACAAGGTGCTAAGAAAGAGAATAGAACCTACCTGAGATAAGACTTTCAGGGAAAGCCTGTATACTTAAGCTGGCACCTAAAGGATGAGAAAAAAAACTAATCATCAAGAGCTAAGACAAGGATGGTTGAAGCAGAGGAAATGACCAACGCAAAGGTCCTGAGGCAAAAACATGCTTGGCTTGTTCCAGGGACAGAAGACCAGCGGGCCTGGAATGTGCATGCAAGGCAGAAGGAGGTCTCAGATGAAGGCAGGGAGTGAGGCAGAGCCAGTTCATATAGGGAAAATGCTTATGCCATTATGTTAAGGAAAAATGGGAGGGTTGAAAATTGTATTCACAGTATGATCTCAGCCATGAGAAAATATGCATAAAAAAGACTTGGAGAAAAATTCTAAAATGTTAACAGTAGCTTTATAGGGAAGTTAGGCTTTGGAACCAGGAAAAAAAAAAATGTTATAACCAGGTTTCACTGCTTACCACTTAGGAGAACAGCTATTTAACCTTTCTAAGCATCAGTTACTGAGTCTATAAAATTAGAATTATTACAAATAATTTTACAAAGTGGCTGACATATAGTAAGCATGCCCTACCTTTTTTTTTTTTTTTTTGAGTTGGAGTCTCACTCAGTCACCTAGGCTGTAGTGCAGTGGCACACTCACGGTCACCCCAGTTTTGACCCGCTGGGCTCAGGCGATCCTTCCACCTCAGCCTTCCAAGTAACTGGAACTATAGACATGTGCTACCACACTCAGCTAATTTTTTGATTTATTGTAGAGATGAGATCTCACCAAGTTGCCCAGGCTGTTCTCGAACCCATGGGCTCAGGCAATCCCCTCACCTCGGCCTCCCAAAGTGCTGGGATTACAGGCTTGAACCACCGCGTCCGGCCAGCATGCCCTACTTAAAGAGTATTTTATTATTATTGCCATTACTCTTGGGTAAGAGGATCATAGATGATTTATCTTCTTTATACTGTATTGTATTTTCTTAACTTTTCTTGTTTTCTTTCATAATCAGAAAAACACAGATTTTATTTTTTAGGGTGTTCTAATGGCTAAAGGAAAATGAACTACACTGTGTTAAATCAAATGCATTTCCACTGCAACAAATGCATTTCCATTGGTGTGCAAGGCATTTGAGGCAGCCCAGGACATTGAAAGCAATGCAAAATCTATAAGGGATCTTTAACAATAAAAGTTCAGCTATGCAAACATGCAGAGACTCACAATTAACTTGAAATATCAAACAAGTTGTTACTGACCTTTTAGGAGTGTCAGCAATGCCACAGATTCTCTACAAAATACAAAATTAAGATACATGGCTGCCCAGTTAGGTCCTAAAACAATCTTCAGAAACCTCTAAAAAAACCCCACAGGAAACATTATTTTTCTTTCTACTTTAATAAAACAGATTTTCAGATTTTCCAGAAACTGGGAAGGTATTAGTAGCAGTGCACTGGAGAAATTCTTGATTTGTGAACTTACGTTCTTGAATATGGAGTTTTCTCCTAAAATGTTATGTTTAATAACAACAAACTGACTAGTGAACCTAGAGAAGGCTGATAAACATTGGTGCTCACATGCAGGTAGTTAGAGATATGTTCATCCAGCAAGAGGGAGAAGGGAGCTTTGAAGTCAGACATACTTGGATTAAACTTACATTCAACCTCAATGACTCTGGATGACTTAAGTGTACATAACTACTCATCTGTGAACTACTTTGCTGTATTAGTAATAACGTACCTAAAGAAGCCTTGTAGAATGCCTGACACGCGGTAGGTATTCAAGAAATGGCAGGTGGTATTATTCTCCAGGAGAGGTTAACTTCCTGATCAATGCTTTTCATCCTTCCCAAGCAAAAAGCCCCAAATCTCAAGTAACCCCCATTCTGAAAGGCTGGCTCTTGTGTGGTTCACATTAGTTCACTGGGCACAGGGCACAGCACATAGAAGTTTGCTTCGTAAATACAGGTAGGTAGATACATAGGTAGATGGTGTCAGGCAGACAGATAGGTAGGTACAACGGGAGAGAAGGAGGAGAGGAGAAAAAAAAGTCTATTCCATAGTTATAGATCAAATGCCCAATTCTAACTACCTTGTCTTTCAAGCCAAAAATCAGGGCATGAGGTCTAAAAAGAGTATTTTTGTGGAAACAACTGATTAGAATAGCTGAAATCATGACTTCTATAGAAAGTTGCCCTAGTTGCAGATAAATATGTAAATAGCTCTGTAAAACCCATCTCCACAGCCAGATATGTAAGGGCTACCTCCATTAGAATCACCCTGGTGTGCTTATAAAAATGCAGCTTCCTGGGCTCCAGCCCAGACATACTGAATCAGAATCTGGAGAAAGAGCTCCAATATCAGCATTTTAACATAGCTCAGTAGATGATCCTTAGGCATGGTAAGAGCCAGTGGTCCAGGGGAAATGGAACTTAAAGTATTCTTGCTAAACAGTGCTTTCTTCAGATTTTGAAAACATGTTGGCAAAAACTGGAATACATCTAGCCCTTTACCCCAGAGACCTCTTTTAATCAGGTATGGCCTTTCTCCAAGTGTCGTTCATAACATTCACTCAAGATATTATGCAGTCTTGAAGAATCATCTGATTTACTAGAGACAAACAGAATTCAGGTTGGGGAATATCTTGACAGACTCAAATTCTTCAAAAATTCATAGTCATCTGCAATATGGCAGCTTCACTAACCAGGACAACGGGCAATCCAGAAAACTGCTCTTTCAAAACCTGGGGAACAAGACTTGTGATGATTTTATGTATTTGCCATCTTTGGGCTCTTTCAGCACCTCCACAAGAGGGCAGTCAGGGGAAAGTTTTTCTTTTGTCAGAAAACCTACTCTTTCTCTTATAGGATCAAAAGATGGCTTCTTTTTCTTCTTTTTTAAATTAATTTATTTATTTTTAAAAATTTCGATTTCACTTTTAAGTTGTGGAGTACAAGTCAGGATTGCGTACATAAGTGATTTAGGTACAGGTAAAGTTTTGGACCTCCCACTGGACCTCACTTCGCCTAGATTAGGTCAGGCATCCTTACGGATGTTATTTGCTCACTTCCCTCCTCTGGCAATGTCCCACTACTGTCAATCCCTGTGATTCTTCTTAAAACCAAGAACAGGAAGGGCATGGTAGCTCAAGTCTGTAATCCCAGCACTCTGGGAGGCCGAGGCGGGAAGATTGCCTGAGCCCTCGGGTGCAAGGACAGCCTGGGCAACTTGGCAAGACTTCATCTCTACAATAAATCAAAAAATTAGCCGGGTGTGGTAGCATGTGCCTGTAGTTCCAGCTACTTGGAAGGCTGAGGCGGAAGGATCGCCTGAGCCCAGCAGGTTGACGCTGGGGTGGCCATGAGGCTGCACGCCACCGTACTCGAGCGTGGGTAACTGAGTAAGACTCCAACTAAAAAAACCAAAAAACAAAAACAAAAAAAACCAAGAACAAAATCAGATATATTAAGTCACACTTTTAGAGATACATATAACCAAGTATTGACTCAGTAGGATATAAGTTTTAAGTACAAAGCCTGTGAATATAGCTTCTCCCATTCTCTCTCTACCTGAACCCTCTCATCTCTCCAAAACATCCATGAGTTCATTTCTCTCCATCCTGTGGCTCACTGTCTTAGAGGAAAGGCAATATAGAGCAGCAAGTATGTTATGGTCAACTAAAGAAGGCTGCTTGGTGGAGGTAACATTTGAACTGAGACCTGAAGGATGCATAAGTAATGAGAAGGCTTTCTGGGGAAAGGAAGTGTCATACACAAAGACACAACAGCATAAAAATCCTGGCATACTTAGGGAACTAAAAGTTTTGCTAAGACTTTAGATTTTATGATGGAGATGTTAGGAAGCTACAGAAGATATTTTAGGAGGCATGTGGCACAATGAGATTTGTGAGTTTGAAATATGTACACACACACACACACATATATGTATTTGAAAGAAATATGATAGAATTCACAGAATTCTCTGATTACGTCAGTGTGTGTGAATGTGAGTGTGACTCTGTGTGTGTGTGTGTGTGTGTGTGTGTGTGTGTATGTGAAATAAACAACATATTATACCTTTGAACTCCTGCATACAGTCTTTTCTATAAGCAGCTAGTCTCCGGAGTTGACTCAGAGTTGCTCAAATTCTTGATCTTTGGAACATTCATCTTTCCTGTTGACAGCTTTTGTCAAGGTATTCTGATGTCTAAGCCCTACAAGCACGTCCAGGTCAGTACAAAGTCAGGAATGCTAGGGCCAGCACTTATTTACATTTAATTAACCTCACTGATGGGTATTTGTTAATGTTAGCAATGCTTAGAAACTACACTTAGAATTTCTCTGAGCATAAGAAATATAAAGTGTGAAGATAGATAGTTAAGAAAGTGCTTCCAGCTGCTCTACCCATCCTGGATTAAGGTCAGAGTTCAGAACAGTCATTTCAGTGGAAAGGAAATCAAATCAAACCAAACCTAGAGGTTTTAAAATAGGCTAGCGTAAGTACTTTTAAGATGAGATTAATAACAAAAGAGAGGAGAAAGGGTGTCTTTGGGGAAGTGAAGAATAAAAACAAGAGTATATACTGACTTCATGAGTTTTACTGAGAAGCTGCTTGAAAAACATAGATTTGACTCTGTCAAAGAAATATTTCCTAAACCCCAATATGCTACTATTAATATTAACAACAACTAAAACCTTACATTTGTTTAGCACTTTATAGTATGTTTTCCTTTGTATCAGCTTTCTAATTACCCTGTAAAGTTAATACGTTAGCAGAGGCTGTGATAGGCCTCCCAGATCCTTCATCAAAACTGAATAAGTTTTGTAGACAGCCCTAAACTGTCAGCTTTCTTTGGAGTTGAGAGAGTTATCTTTGACTGAGAGAGTTATCTTTCCCAAGGTCATGCCCTTCTTGAGGTACTCACATACAGTGATTGCCTGACACAGGGAATAAAGACCTGGCATCCTCATTCTGACTCAGGACTACTTGGAAAGGCTATCTCAGCTTCAGCGCTTCTCATGGGGTGGGCTGAGGCCTTCATTGAGACCATACTGCAGCCCCACTTCTCCCTTTGCCTAATTCTGTTCCCTTCCCTTCCTCTGGTGATTATCCCAAGAACACTCCCTAATAAATATCCTGCAAGCCAGTCCACATCCCAGCATCTGCTTCCTGGGGAATACAACCTGTGACAGTTATTATCCCAATTTTAAAATGGAGAGCTGGCAGCATCTGTAGTTCCAGCTGCTTAGAGGCTGAGAGGGGAGAATTGCTTGAGGCCAGAAGTTCAAGACCAGCCTCAGCAACATAATGAGACTCCTGTCTCAAAAATAATAATTTAAAAAATGAAGAAACTGAACATCTTAAATGGTAAATCAACTGTCCAGAGTTTACCACTTGATGAGAGATAGACAATGACTAGAACTCAGACCTAGTAGATGTTACACAGTATATGCCAGAGTGCTAGAACAACAGGAGACGGAAAAATGAGTACACTCAACCCCTTCTGAGCTCATAATGGAGTAAGCAACACAAATACCAACACAGTCATAGCCTGCGTGGCCGCTAAAAGAGGCACATGTAATAGACACAGGAATGGAGAAGGGAGAGTGATGTCAGCAGGAAACAGGATTTGCACAGGAAGGGCCCAGAAGACATCCCAGGGAGACTGCAAGGAACACTGGCACCTTTTGTCTTTCACTTGCCCTACCTCTACTGACACCTTTCCTCTTTTACTTACCCAACCTCTACTGCAGATCAGTGAGAGCTCACATCCACAGAGGGATCAGTGATGACAAACAGAAGGATGGACTGAATACCTCAGTCCCATTCACTGAGGAACCTCAAGACCATCAAAAGAGCCCTACTGAGCCAGACGCGGTGGCTCACACCTGTAATCCCAACATTTTGGGAGGTGGAGGTCAGAGGATTTGCCTGAGCCTAAGGGTTCAAGATCATCCTGGGCAACTTGGGATGACCTTTTCTCTACAATAAATCAATAAATTAGCTGGGTGTGGTGGCATATACCTATAGTTCCAGCTACCTGGAAGACTGAGGCAGAAGGATCGCCTGAGCCCAGCAGGTTAAGGCTGAGGTGGTAGTGATTGTGCCATTGCACTCCAGCCTGAACAACAGAGTAAGACTCTGACTCAAGGAAAAAAAAAAAAAAGAGAGACCTGCTGGCTTTGGACTTTGGAGTCAGGACTCTGTTTGTTCCCTTTGTTCAGTTCAGTTCCCCCTGGTACTTGAGCTTCAATTCTGACACCTGGAAAATTGACCACTCTGCTACCATAATTGATAAGGGTACTACTTGTAAAATACTCATTACACAGCTTGGCAGATGGCAGTCCAGGGTCAAAAACTGATAGGATTTTATGTGGCCCAAGCAGTGTTTTGGAAAGTACTGGATTACCTTTAAGTTAGAAGGACACTCCCTAATTCTCCACTCACCCCACCACTCCTTACTGACCTGTTCTTGGCAGCTTTACACATTGTTATTTGACACTGCCTGAAGGCATCTGAGTTTGGCTTTCTGTGTAACCACTGCCACCATCACCACCACCACTGCAACATATACACATACATACATAATACACACACATACTATATGTACATACACAGAATCTATTTGTATACTACATGCCAGGCTCTGTCCTAAGCACTTTATAATTATTATCCTATTTTAAAGAAGAGGATACCGAGGCACAGAGAAGTTAGTAACTTGCCCCAAAGTCATACAGCTAGTGACGGAGCTGGGACTCAAACCGCAGCAGGCTGGCTCCATGATCTAAGCTCCTCTTCACCCTGTCATAATGCAGGCGATCTGTGTATAGTAACAATTACAGACATAGACTCCTTCAAGGGGCAAAAGGAGGGATAAGGCTATTATGAGAATTAAATAAGGCAAGTAAAACAGAACAGTAACTGGAACATGGGAAGCACTGGATAAAAGTTATTATCATTAGATAATAGCCTTTTCTCTTTGAATAAATCCCTTTCATTTATACATTATTTTATAACTCACACAGCATTTAACAGCAAGCAGGAGAAGTATAATGGTTAATTTATGTATCAACTTGACTAGGCCACAGAGTGCCCAGATATTTGGTTAAACATTATTCTGGGTGTGCCTGTGAGATGTTTTAAATGAGAATAACATTTGACTCAGTAGACTGAGCAGGTTGGCCTCCCTAATTTGAGTGGGCCTCATCCAACCAGTTGAAGGCCTAAATAGAACAAAAGGCCAACCCTCTCTCAAGTAAGAGGAAACTCTTCCCGCCTGACTGCCTTAAGCTGGGATATCAGTGCTTTCTTGCCTTCAAACTCGAACTGAAATATTGGCTCTTTCTGATCCTTAAACTTGCCAGCATTTAGACCAAAACTATACCATCAGCTGTCCTAGGTCTCCATGTTAACTGCAGATTTTGGGATTTGTCAGTCTCCATAATCATGTGAGCCAATTCCCTGTAAATATCCCTCTGATATATATATTAGAGAGAGAGAGAGAGAGACAGACAGAAAGAGACACACATACATACATTCGTATCTCCTACTGATTCTGTTTCTTTGGAGAACCTTGACCTATACAGGAAGTATTCTCACTGTTCTCATCTCATAGATGAGGAACTGAGGGTCAGAGACTTTAAATAGTTTCCACAGGTTACTACTCATCTCCTTGTACTTTCACTCACTCAGTAAACACTTATCAGCAACTATTATGGATCAAGCATCGTACTCCTAAGTAGTTGTCAAATCTATTCACTCCCTCTTTATTCCCACTCTCCTTAGCCCTATACTGCACAGCTTCTCTTCTCTCCTGCAGAGGACTAAAGGCTCAGACTCAACTCCCAGTCCCAGCTCTATCCTATGTCAGACCTTTCCTTTCACACATACTACTGCCTCTCGGACCCTTGGAATATACAAACTTGATCACACTACAGTAGTCCTTGCATTCTCCACGGAGGAAAAGTTCCAACACCCCCAGTGGATGCCTGAAATCGAGATAGTACCAAACCCTATACATATGTTTTTTTCTATATGCACATACCTACGATAAAGTTTAATTTATAAGCTAGGCAGAGTAAGAAATTAAGAACAGTAACTGATAATAAAATAGAACTATAACACTATATTTTAATAAAAGTTATATGAATGTAGTCTCTCTCTCAAAATGTTTTATTGCATGTAGTATTTTCAGACCATGGTTAAATATGGGTAACTGAAACCATGGAAAGCAAAACCACTGATAGGAGGGATCTACTGTACTCTGAACTGAAATTCTTCACTACCTCCACTCGGCCTATGTATACAGATGTGCCTCAACTTACAATAGGGCTATATCTCAATAAGCCCATTGTGCATTGAAAATATCATAAGTCAAAAAGCACTTTAACTTACAATATGTATTTTCAACATACAATGGGTTTATCAAGACATAATTCGTAACCCCATTGAAAGTTGAGGAGCTACTGAATGTACATTGCTCTTGCACCACTGTAAAGCTGAAAAGTTGTAAGTTGAACCATTATTAAGTCAGGGACCGTGTGTACTCTGCCATGGCTACATGAAACCCAATGTGGTCTGGTGCCTGCCATACATGTGTGGCCTTCCAAGCCTCCATGTCAGAGCTCTCCTTTACCTACAAAGGTACTGAATGAGGAGACCACACTAGAGCTACCACTTCCCCTTTCTTCTTCCTCTCCAACATTCTTCTACAAAGAGTGTTTGATTGATTTTAAAATAAATCAAATCTTTGGGTTCAATAAAATGAAAATGGTATTACATGATGGGTATACAGGAGCTCACTTTAAAATTCCTTTAACTTTGTAGTGCTTCAAAGTATTCATTATAAACTGAAGGAAAAAAGTCATGTCTCTCACCTGAGTAAAACTTTTCAGTTGTTGTTCCTTGCACCTAGAATAGAAACCAAATTTCCTAAAATGACACCTACAGGAACTTATATGATCTGTCTCCACCTGTTTTCCTGGTGGCCTTATAGCCTGCTCAACATGCCAAGCTCTTCCCTGCTCCAGGGCCTTTACACACACTAAGTATTCCCCACTGGCACACATTTCATCCTACTCTCCCTGGCTACTCCATTAGGTATCTGCTTAAATATCCCTTTCCAATAAGCCAAATCCAAATTATATTCGATTCTCTTAGCATCTTATTTTCCTTCATAACACATTATGAAATTTGTAGATAAATGCATATTTGTGTTTTTACTATTATCTATGCTATGACATGTACTGGATTATAAGCTCTATTAGGTTTTACCCATAACTATATCCCCAGTGCCTAGCACACAGCAGGTGCTCAGTGTATTTGCTTAATTAATGTTCCAAAAACCACCTTCTCACCTTTGTTTTATTGTTCCTTCTGCTGAGATTGACCCACTCCACCTCCCTGCCCTCAATGTCTTCATCTGGCAGATTTTAATTTAATTTAATTTAATTTTTTATTTTTTTGAGTAGGAGTCTCACTCTGTCACCCAGGCTGGAGTGAAGTGGCACACTCACGGCCACCACAGCCTCAACCTGCTGGGCTCAGGTGATCCTTCCACCTCAGCCTTCCAAGTAGCTGGAAACACAGGCATGTACCACCATGCCTAGCTAATTTTTTTATTTATTGTAGAGACCAGGTCTTGCCATGTTGCTCAGGCTGGTCTCGAACATCTAAGCTCAGGCAGTCCTCTCGCCTCCACCTCCCAAAGTGCTGGGATTATAAGAGTGAACCACTGCATCCGGTCACAAATTTTTATTTTATCTTTAAGACTTAGTTCTACCATGTCCCTCTTTTCCCAAGGTTATTAGGGTCACTCTGCATAAATTCCCACAGCTCTTGCAGCACTGAGCTCACCATATAGCAACTGCATTTTATCTTTTTTGTGAGTTCCTCAAGGTAACAGTCTGGATCCCCTTCTTCCCTGAGAACTCCTGAGCCAGCACAAGGCCTGACATATAATCAGCGCCAGTGAACATTTGCCAAATATTTCTGAAAGACAAGAATCAGAACAACACACCTAGCATATAGAAGGTGCTCAATAAATGGCAACAATTATTGTCACTTATTGTAGTACCATTTTTGTACCTGATCTTCCCGTGAATGTTCTTTAAACCATCCTTTAATTCACTCAGTAGGTATTTCTAGAGTGCCTATTCTAGAGTGTATACATGAAGAGTTAAAGTAATGAACTGGTCAGAGATGGCTCCTCAAAGCACTCACAGTGAGATAAGATACAAATATAAATAATTAAAAAAACCAAGTCTAACTGCTATAAAGAATCTGGCTGGATTTCTGCTACAAACTAGAGAAGTACAGCCTAGCCAGCAAGCCAGGCCTTGCTACATGCGCAGCCATGGCCCCAGGATCCTTGATCTGGAGCTTTACCAATAAAATCTCTCAAAATATAATATATTATATGAACTGCTGCCCACCAAAGTAACTTACCTCTACTTACATACCACACTGGTGACCCAGCATGCCTTGCAGCCATGTCTATCTAGTCTTATTTGCCTGATCCACTGATGATATACAGAAGGCAACTAAAGCTGTAGGACTCCTACCTGAAAGTCCAAATATACCAGAATTTTCAGGTTCTGTGTTAGACCTCTATTTTCCTAAGTGATTGGGGCCTTTCATATCCTTGCTGGTCTAAGGTAGTTATGGCCATCATAGTCATACAAGGGTCTTGGTGTTTTCCTCATCTACAAAGATACTTAATATCAAACTCTAGTGGATGACCAAAATTTAACATTTTATGTTAATGCTGTGCGTGTGTTCAGTAAAAGGTGAAGAGTTATTTTGTCCTTAATTCATTTTTTTCATAAATTTTAGTGTATATTATTGATTTTTACTTTGAAATGGTTTTACAATGCATTTTAGCTAGAATCCTTATTTAGCATCTTTCAGACCACAATGACTCATAATAATGATTTTTCACAAAAAGAGGGACATGGGTTTTTGTTACTTTGCTTTAAAAAAATCAATACAGCATTTGTGCCTGTATTAGAGATTAAAATAACTTTTGCCTCACAATTAAGAGGGTCTTTTTTTAAATAATAAAAGAGAATTTGTTATTCTCTGGGCCCCAACCACAAAATTTCCAAATTTCTTAAAAGTCAAAGATAGAGAGAAGGGAAAATGGCCAAATATGAAGTTAAGAAGCCTGAGTTTATATTCCAACCCCACTACCGCCATGAAGGGCTGAAAGAATGTTTCTTCCTCTGTAGAGATGTGGCAATACCCTCCACTCCCAGGTGCTGTGAAGCTAGTGGGAGACTGTATGTCTGAACAAAGGCCTGAGGAGAATGTACAGGTGAAGGCACCTTTTGTCTTGCAACTGAAAAGATAGATTAGGGCATCATCCACACAGAAAGGATTTAAAAATTTCATCTTAATAACACTGACTAAGTTGGCACTGGGGATGCTTGGAGACCAAAGGTGAAAAAGGGCTGTCTATCCTCCCAAAGAGTTCACAGTCTGGCAGAGACAACAGACAACCTTAGAGAATGACAACCCAGCACAGGCTCTCGAGTTAGATGACTTTGATTGACATCCTAACTCCTCCACTTTCTAGCTGGGGTATCATGGAAAAGTCGTTTCTCAAAACCTCAGTTTCTTCATCTGGAAAATGGGGATAATAATAGTATCTACACTAACTAGTGTTGTGAAAGGATTCAAATAAAGGATTAAGTACAATGTCTTAATCCTTAATCCCAACAAAGCATTTAACAAGCATTCAATTATTCTTTGTATCGGGTTTATTATTTACATAATTACCAGTAGTTGCAAAGACCACAGAAGTGAAGGCCCTTCAAAGTATGTCGGGGTCTAACTACTGAGAAAAGAAGAATTTGTGTCCCGGCTTGATGAGCTTGAGGGAGGCAGTTATGTCCAAAACTTTTTCTTTTCCAAAGTACCAGTGACGATGGAAGTGAGGGGCTGCCATTTTGCTGGGTCTTGGCATCTGTATTATAAAACAGTGGGAAGGCCAAGTGGGGCTATGTAGACCAAGCATGCTCATGCCTCTTATAGAGAAGAAATAGAGGGTGGCTCACATTCATACAAAGGTACAAAAGGTATCTGGAAACTACGCAGGCCACAGTTTATTTCTCTTGATTCTGGTATTTTGGCTGCAGTGTCTCCTTCAGAGGATGGGCAGGAGTTTGATAGAGAAAAGAAATTGAAACTTGCAACTTGCTTGTACTAAGATTAAGTTTGAGCCTTAGTCCATCTGCTTATTTATTTACTTATTTACTTCAGGGCTTAAACGTGTGTGTGTGTGTGTGTGTGTGTGTGTGTGTGTGTGTGTATGTGTTGGAGTCTCACGCTGTCACCCAGGCTGGAGTGCAGTGGCACGTTGCTCATGACCACTGCACCCTAGGCCTGCTGGGCTCAGGCGATCCTTCCACCTTAGCCATCCAAGTAGCTAGAACTATAGGTGTGCACCACCAACCTTAGCTAATTTTTTATTTATCATAGAGATGATGTCTCGTCAAGTTGCCCAGGCTGGTCTCAAAGCCCTGGGCTCAGGCAATCCTCTCGCCTTCGCCTCCCAAAATTCTGGGATTACAGGCAGAAGCCACCACGCCCAGCTTAAATTTATTTCCATCATGACTCCAAGAGTCCAAATTTTTACTCACTGCACTCATAGGCCTTCCCATGCTTAGAAATGCAAACAGGGAACAGAAGAAAATCCCAAAGTTTGTTTAGATTCAAGGAAAAAATAATCATTAACATTAGTAAGACATCCAAATCTTCATAAATGTTTCAAATCATTTCCAAGTTATTTAATAATGTTAATATAAGCAGTAATAGGTAGCATTTGCTGATTACTTACTGGGTGCCAAACACTTTATATGCATTTATGTCAATTTATGTGAGTGCCACTCAACATAAACTGCTATCACATACATTCTCTCAACAGTTTTACAACATCCTTACATAGTAGGCATTCCCTCTGCATTCCCCTTCTCCATTTATGGGCCTCATTTTACAGACAAGGAAACTGAAATGCAGAGGAGATAAAACAATTTGACCTAGGTCACATCATCAGTAAGTTTAAGACCACTGGCACCCCTTGTCTGTCCAGTTTGGTTACAGTCCACATCATGCCCAGACAATCCTCTTGGGAGTTCTCTTAGTCTACTCAAATTCAGTTCTTCCCATCCTTAGCTGCTTCTTTCAAAAGCACCTGTCATTGATAAGTCTGCACTAGCAATTCCTACACAAAAGGCAGCTACCCAGTCCAGTAAGAAGCTGTATTCATGGTGAACATCAATTGACTCTGAGTCTCTGTAATCAAATTGTCCAGTAAACTTTTATTGGCTGAATTAGTAAAAAATAAAAGATGCACAATCCAGAAAAAAAAAAAAAGTTGTGACAAAGCTGAAATTAAGAAATCTCCATTCTTTGTTGAATGGATAGTGTCAGGTACGTTTACATCCATGACAAGAAATATTGTGTAAATACTCACTGTGTATCAGGCACCTATGGAGGGGCTGAGGAGACAAGGAAACTAGATAAAGTTCTTGCCCTCATGGGGTTTACGTTCAAATGAAGAGAGCACAAACAAGTAATAAAAAATTACAATAGTTTTAGATAGTGGTAAGTAGTATAAGGAAAATAAGGCAGGATAAGGGAGATAAACAGAACAAGGGAAGGAGAAAGAGCTCCTCTGAACTGGGAATCAGAGAAGGTGCTCTGAGGAGGAGTCTTTTAAGCAGAGGCCTGAGCCAAGTGAAGAAGGAAGCCATGTGAGGGTCTGGGGGTGCAGGTAGAGCAGGATGGCACTAAGGAGCCAGCTGAGCTTCCCGGAACAAAAGCAAGAGGGTCAGTGAGGCTGAGGTGAGCAAGGGCTCATGTGATCTGAGAGCAAGGGCTCATGTGATCTGAGAGTAGGTCCAAGAGGCACACTGAGATCAGATAACACTGGATGTTGCAAGTCATGGATGGGAATCTAGATCTCATTTATTCTACTGGTAATCCTATGGGGTATGTGGTATTTACGATGGAAAAAGTTGAGCCTTAAAAAGATTATATAATTTTCTCTGCCCTCCAGAAACCTCATCTTAGTAGTGGAGTTTTCATACACTATACTCTTGCTATCAAATGAAATGAAAGCACAAGCTAGTTAAGAGGAAAATGAAAATGAAAATGATGGGGCAGGAAGTCTCACAGAGAAACCCATAGTAAAATACGCAAATAGTAATAAATAAATATAAATACAAATGAGGATTCCAAGAAATAAATGCAGTCTTCAACTTTCTTTGGTCTTTGCAGTTTTACTGAATCTCCTGAAAACAAGAAATGCTGTCCCAAGAACAACTATGCCCTCAATTCCAGTAAAGATTATTTACATCCCACATAGCCTTCTATGTCCTACACCATTAGCAGTGTCAAGAAAGCTCTGGAAAACAAAAAATCCTGTTGTCTAGCAAATCCAGGTAGCAAATACACTCAATTGTAGCCTCATCTAGCTATTCCCTGCAATAATTCTGTACTTAGCAAACACACCTAAGAGGAAGAAGAAATCACAGAATTTCATAGGGGGTATTAACAACAGCCTTAACACTAAAATATAACGGACTTAGAAATGTTAAAAATACTTAGGGTAAATTCCTCAACACATTTTAATCAGAAATTCATGAGGGCTGACCTAAGAGTTACTGAGCACAAGAAGGCACAAGGCAATATGAGAAGGACTTAAAAAAATCTGAATTTATTTATTTAAATTATTTATTTATCAAGTTGGAGTCTCACTCTGTCGCCCAGACTGGAGTGCAGTGGCACACTCATGGCCACCCCGACTTTGACCTGCTGGACTCCAGCGATCCTTCCACCTCAGCCTTCCAAGTTGCCGGAACTACAGGCATGTACTACCATGCCCAGCTAATTTTCTATTTATTGTAGAGTCAAGGTCCTCCCAAGTTGCCCGGGCTGGTTTTGAACACATGGGCTCAAGCAATCCACTTGCCTCAGTCTCCCAAAGTGCTGGGATTACAGGCTGAGCCACCGAGCCCGGCCTGCAATTTATTAAAAATTGTGTATTTATTCTTACATATTTAAACTTCAGTCACCTCCAACGTACTCTCTGTTTGATGCAATACACCTATTGAGATGCTTTTTTCCACTGCTCAAAACAGTTTTTGAACTTGTCAATTTTGATGCCTTTTAGTGCCTTTGCTGTTTTTGTTGCACCTCTTCCACATCAGAAAAACGTTTCCTGTTCAGTACTTTTTTCATTAGGAAATAAAATTAAAAAGCACTTGGGGTGACATGGGATGAATAGGGAGGGTGGGGCACAGGGATCATGCCACTTTTTGGTCAAGAACTGCTGAACACCCAGCACCCACCACAGTGTGAGCAGGTGCGCTCATAAATCACCCATCATGACATGGACAAATGGCTTGAAAGAATCTCAAAAAAAAAAAAAAAAAATTCACTGAAGCCAAATGCAGCCTCTCACAACAACACTAGCTGGTTCACTGATGCTGATGCATTCTAGAACACTTACCTGGTAGGGAAAATGTATACTCCAAGGGGCCTGCCCTCCAAAAAATAACTCTGTTTTTTTTTTTGAGTCCCCCTCTCGTATAGTGCCAAGGTGAGGTGTGTGGACTCTCAAGTCAGACTACTTGGGTTCAGTGAGTGATTTAAGGGTTTAATAAGATAATTTGTGTAAAGTACTTAGTATAATGCCCTGCACATGGTAATAACACTCAAAAACAAGCTGTTATTATCATCATTTTTACACAGATGAATTCCAGACCTCATCCCAAGAATAGTGAGGCAAACAACATCACTAACTTAGAGTAACACTGGTAAACAGCAATGCCAAGAACAAATTGCCAGGGTGTAGGGAACTAAGACCACATATCCAAAATATATTTATTGAGCAACTAACTACTGGGCCAGATAACACAAGTAAGACGGCTAGGAATACAAGTAAGGTTAATGATATGATCCGAGTCCTGGAGGAGTTCAACTTTCCTTTCAGGGTGGTTCTGAATCAAACAAGTAGCTCACAAGCACCCATGTCTAGTGCTGGGCAAAACACTAATGGAGCTCCCGGTTTAAAACACAGCCTTTGGGTTAGAAGAAAAGACAATCCATCTAGAGAATCATAACCAGAATTAACCAGCAAACAAGCTAAAATGTGAGAAGGTGTGGAGCAGTGTATAAATGCTATAGGTAATCAGAGATAAGAGACAACAATAGGGACCAGAGAGGTCAGGAAGGGCTTCATTAATAACCAGGACAGAGGACAAAGTGACAGAGAGCGAGGTGTCCTTATCATCACAGCAGCTGGATCTCCATCCTAACCAGGCAGTCCTCTTAGCTGGTAAGATAATGCTGCTGTTATAGAAGCTGAAGTATGATACAGAGATACATAAAGAGAGCTTGCATGAAATGAACTTTGTTTCATATAAGACAGCTGAATGTCACAGAAAGAGAATGGACTCAGAGTCAAAGGCCTCAGTGATTATTGTCTGTGAAATCTTGGGTAAATTACGTATTTTCTCTAAAATAAATAAGTGTTTGTAAACAGTGGAATAAATGGAAATTACATTACTATACCCTGTTTAATTCAGGTATAGCTCTATGGTCAAAAAATCATTCTCTGATCCTAGAAAAAGAAAATACTCATGAAATAAAGGGTTATTATCAATTCATTTCATACAGGGATGCCAAAACAGAATAGGTCATTCTTTTGGAAAAAGTTATCTGCAGATCTCCATTTAAATCCATATCTACCTCAACTTGAAATAATATCCATATATTTTATACAACCAGATATGTGATGTTCAGAAATGCAATTCAAAAATCAATTCTTGATCACCTCTATGTTCCAGACACGGTGTCAGTAAACAGAGATATGGGGATGACAAAGGCATCACTCCTGTGCCCCTATGAAGTTCACAGGTAGTTTAACCGTATTTTTTAACACAGTGCCAGAAGCCCATCTATACTTTACTATTAGACAGCATACACTTTCCCCCCTCAAATGAAGAGCCATTGGTCCCAGCTTGGTTCCGCCTTTTTCCTCTTGAGAATTCTTCAAAATACTAAAATATGGAGGTTTACCAACTCTTCTGAGTTTTGCTACCCCCTCACATACCCCAAAACCAAGCAAAGTGAACTGCTGTTCCCCAAGCATATCCATGCTCTCCCATGTCTAGCTATGTCTGGTCTTTGATTTCTGGAAGACCTTTGATTCTCCACCTCCATCTCTACATATCCCTGACCTCCTACCTAAAACATTCTATCCCTCTTAACCTACTTTATTTTCCTTATAGCACTTAATGATAATCTGAGACTGCATGATTTTGGTTAATGATTTATTAGCTTGTTATTTATGTGCCCTGCTGGACTGTAAGCCGTGTCCCCAGCCCTTACCACAGTGCCTGGATGCAGTAGGTACTCTATCAATTTTTGTCAGACTAACATTACAAACTCCATATCGCTGTATCTATACCTTTCTGACCATATCTGTTATATGCATATGTATATGCATACATCTTCCCTACCTGGTTGGGAAGATCGATGTCTATTTCACCTTTTTATCCTTTGGACATCCAAGGTAGAATGTTTCCTGGCTAATGTCTGTCGAATGAATAAATGGTGTGGTCCCTTGGTTAAAGTCTGTTTAATAAACAAATGACATAATTCCTTACTTACTTGTTACTCCTTAGGCTTCTTAATCTTGATTGTGTCAAATCTCTACCCCAATCCTTAAGAATATAAACGTATTTGATTGACAACACGAAAAAACAAAAGACCATTTTAACCACATTTCTGTTGCTGCTTTTTAAAAATTACTTGGCCACCAAGCTTAAAGGTTCTTCCCCCACCAATCCATCAACCTCTTACTTGGTAGGGCTTCTGCAAATGCCTATCAATTTCTTGGGGAGGGGACCTTTAAAAAACATGCACTCTCCCAGAGCGCACCAATCTCTGCTTGCTATGGGTACAAGCTATTTTTATCAGGTGATACTGTGATATTCCTTTTCAACACATGATATTCACTCTTTCAAGCTGTTCGGCACTGTTCTATTTGGTTTCATGTTACATCAATGAGACAGTTTGAGGGAAAAGGAAAAATGGGACATGCTATATTTAGAAGCACCACTAAAACCCTAAATAAAAACTGAAATTTCCTAAGTTCCTTGGCTACCCAATCTACATTCAAGACCCTACCAACTGACCCAAGATTAAGGCCAAGTAGGAGATGCTTTTGTTCAGAGAGCATTTCCTTAAGTATCTTAATTAAAAAGTCATTTTCAGTGTCTCTAAAACTTTAAAGGGTTAAAGATCATACCTTAAGGTCATACAAGAGTCAAACTATTACTACATGTATTTTGTATTTTCATAGCATTTTTACTCTGCAGATTATCAGCTTAATTGCATTTTAAAATAACACATCTGGTTACACATCTGGACATGCTGAGTTTGAGGTAGCCATGTGACAAATATGAGGAGTTGGCCAACATCAGTTAGACATAGAAAAACAAAGCTCTAGGAGGTGTAGGTTGGAGTATCAATGTCTCTGCATATGTGTAGAACATGAAACAATGAAAGTAAATAACATGACCCATGAGGAGTCAAGGGAGCAGTAGGATTAGGATTAGGGTTTCAAAAGAAGTGTATGTCTAAGATAGTATCTAGCATATTATAAAATTCAAAAATACTTAACTCACAGTCTCATTGTAAGACTCAGTGGTTACAGGTAAAGGGTTTTTGTAATCTGTAAATCATGAAACAAATATTTGTTTCTATTATTTTTAGAAGGAATGTAACAGTGAGGTGATAGATAAACTGTAAAACTGGCCACAATTTTTTCCCCTCCTTATATCTATGCCCTTTGCAAATCACATAGGAATCAAGAAATGTAAATCTCTTTCCCTACTCCTGTAACTGGGCTGGCCTTGTGACCTGCTTTGGCCAATAAGAAGCAGTAGAAATCCCACTGTGTCAGTTCTTTCACCCTCTTTCTTGGAACCCTGCCCAGCTATCATGAGAAAAAGCTCTAGTTTTCCTTCTGGAGGAAAAGACACCTTGCAGAAGATAGTCCAGTATGCTCAGCCAATGCCATCCTAGAATAGCCTATAGCCCACTGACCCTTACACATGTGAGAGGACCCAATCAAGTTCAGCAGAGCAAGTTATCTGCCCAAGATCCAATTGCCAATGTACAACTAAGCCTAACTGAGATCAAAAGAACTGACTTGTAGACTCATGGGCAATTATAAACACCCCCTGTTTTAAACCACTGTGTTTGAGGGTGGTTAGTTATACAGCAATAGGTAACTGATGCAAGTAGCAATAAACAAAACAGCCTACCCTAAGCTTTATTATGTGCCTGGTACTGTGCTAATAAGTACTCTACAGGATTATTTGGTTATTTCATTCACTTCTCACAATAACTTTATGCACTAAATATTAGTATACCCATTTTATATGTTATAAAATTGAGGTGCACAGAAGTTGAATTGTCCCAGTGTTGCACAGCTAGCAAACAATGGGGCCAAAATTCAAATCAGGCACTCCAACTTCAGAACAGCACTTAATCTAAGAAAGAGCATCTTTTTCTTAACCTAACAAATAAGGATTTTTCCAGTCTTCTCCAGAATAAATAATCCATCCTAACCTTTCCCTGCATTTTCAATTGTTCCGTCTCAAAGGGCCATTTCTATAAACAATAACAACTGTGACTTTACTTGTTGCTATATTATGCCATCTGATTCTTACAATAACCTTTGAGGTTTCCACCACCACCTTCGTTTTACAGAGAGGAAAAGGTGGGGATTAGAGCCTAGTTGGGCTATAGCTCCAGGTCTCATGACTCTAGAGCCTATACCCATGCTACATGGCTGCTATTCTGAACCACCAAGTTTTCCGTGGCTTCCTGCAGCTTAATCACCAACCAATTGTTTCATTTAGAAAATATATAACAAATATCCTCTATGTCTCCAGAGACAAGACTGGACTTTCAGAGACAAGACTGGAGGCTTCAAAGCAGTTAAATCTATGTTCTCTACCCTCCAGCAACTCAACATTAGTTATCTATTTCTACAAGACTGAAATTTGCAAAAAACTAAATGATACCATAAGAGATGAAATGTAAGAAGGTATTACTAATTGTAAAATGAATGAAATAAATAGTCAAATTCCAGAGGTCAAAGGAGAGTGAGAAAAAAGTGAGCTGGATCTGTCTGGCAAGGCTTTACACAGGGGGGATCAAGAAGAATGCATACGGTGGGAGATTCCCTGTGGGAAGACAGTTTTCTGTTGCCATAGGTATATGATTCTTGTTGTAGGGTTGTCATGGTGATTGTATCTTCAAGATATCCATGTGGTGACTATTTAAATCTGGTGGGTTTGGATAAGGCCAATTCCTAGTATTTAGGCAAAAAGGATTCATCTGAGAGTTCCAGCATATCCAGAAGGTCTGACAATTAGATCCTGGAAACTTGAAACCACCAGGTCATGCCAATGAACAGATCCAGAAAACGAGCAGTAAGTCTAGACCAGTATGATGGGGTAGGAAAAAAGAGAAAAAGACCATGAATACATGTAAGCCATGCATAATGCATCCAAAATATTAGCAGTTGGTATGCTAGCCCTTGGGGCTCAGGGAAAATTAGCTAAGAATAAAACACCTGCACTTGGGAAAATCTAACCAAATTTATATCCAGATTGTTTTCTTTCTGTTCTCAATATCCGGAAAAAGATCTACCTTGATCTGATACAACCTAACTTCCTAGGTATACCTCTTGCTACCTAAACCCCAGCACCTTACCATGCACTGGCAATACTCGCAGGTTCTCAGTAGACTTTCCTCTATTACACATCCATGCTGCTCCGGGCCTCTGAAACTTTGTATAGGCAATTTCTTCTACTGGATCTCTCATCTGCACCCTACTAAATCCTGCCTCTCCTCTTTCAATAGCTAATTTCTACTTTTCCTTCCTCCCCTAATTTAAATGTCACTTCCAGTTGAAAAGAGGGAAAACTGGATTCCCTGGGAAGGGGTGGAGGGAGGCAAACACCATAAATGAGGAAAGATGCTGGTATAGTGAGCCTAAGGTTAGATAGGATTAGTGGTTCCAGGTGCAATGCGAGGTTCTAATTGAAAGCCATCTTTAATAGTCTAAGAAAAGGAAGGCTGTGATAAAGAATAAAATAAGTCTATCAAAAGGACTCCAAGCCACACCTTTAAGATTGCCATGAAAGCAGGTAGACCAGAAGAACATGCTTCACTAATGACTGGAAAGACAGGAGCACTTAAGATCTGGAGGTATGAACAAACTTCAAATGACTGAAGGAGAAAGAGCAGACGCTCCAAGAGGGTTTCGGGGACGAGAATGTGATGAGCATAGCAAAGTACTTTAGTGCAGATGTTGATATAGGAACAGAGATCTGGAGGCAGTGGTCATAGAGGAAGCTGACAAACCAGCAGGTAAACATCATGTAAGTGTTTCTTACATTGGCAGTAGCTTAATGAAAAGGTATAGGAAGCTTTAAAGCAACAAATAGAACAGCAGCAGAATGATGACAATGGCCAGGAAATATGGTGAGAAGGGGCGCCGGAGGAAAAGAAAGGCAAAAGTGTAAGTAGCAGAGCACATTATTTGATTAGATTAATAATAATAATATTCACCATTTATGAAGGGTTTCCTCGACTACTAAAAGGGTGTCAATAATATGCATTATTTCAGCCGGGCTCGGTGGCTCAGCCTTTAATCCCGCGCCTTGGGAGGCTGAGGTGAGTGGATTGCCTGAGCCGCGGGTTCGAGACCCGCCTAGGCAACTTGGTGAGACCTCACCTCTACAATAAATCAAAAAATTAGCCGGGTGTGGTAGCGCACGCCTGTAGTTCCAGCTACTTGGAAGGCTGAGGCGGAAGGATCACTGGAGCCCAGTAGGTCGAGGCTGTGGTGGCCGGGAGCGGCCACTGCACTCCAGTCTGGGCGACAGAGTGAGACTCCAACTCAAAAAAAAAAAAAGCATTATTTCACTTGGAAAAAGAATGGCCGTGAAGATGTCCAGAGAAACATAAAAAAGGAGCAAAGCTGACAGCATGCCATTTGACAGGTGGGAGAATATAGATTCATTGGACTTAGTACAAATATTTACAGTGACCTCTCTAGGATCCAGAAACTGGAGGGGTCTAGAGGACATTCAGGTTCTATTTGCTTAGAACCTAATTATTCTTCCAGAATAAAAGTCCTTGAGGACACAGACTGTGCTTTTTGTTCGTGTGAACAGTACCTAGACTGTGCCTGACACATGGAGGATACTCCATATATAGGCATTGGTAAACTTAATAAACAAACAAGTATGTATGTGTAGACAGATGATAATAAAAACATCAGCTTAACATATTTGTATCATTGGAAAACAAGAGGAAAGGCATTTGTCCATGTTTGAACCAAACATTTAAAGAGGCAGGAAAACATCTCTGAATCCACACCTACAGATGACAATGGAAAATAAAGTAAGCCGGGCTTGGTGGTTCAGCCTGTAATCCTGCGCCTTTGGGAGAGGTGAGTGGATTGCCTGAGCCTGAGGGTTCGAAACCTGCCTGGGCAAGCAAGACCTCATCTCTACAATAAAATAAAAAAATTAGCCGGGCGTGGTAGCGCGCGCCTGTAGTTCCAGCTACTTGGAAGGCTGAGGCGGAAGGATCGCTGGAGCCCAGCAGGTCGAGGCTGTGGTGGCCGGGAGCGGCCACTGCATTCCAGTCTGGGTGACTGAGTGAAACTCCAACTCAAAAAAAAAAAAAAAATGCAGACATGATAATATATAGCTATGCATAACTATTTGTCTTTATCCAGGTCATTTCCTGAGGAAAATTCCCAGATATGAAATTCCTACATAAAAGGAGGAGTTTAAGAATTGATACATATTACTGAATTGCTGTTCAAAAGTATGTATCAAGAAAAACAACAAAGGAACTTAATTTTTGATTTTCCATTATGTGTTAATGGCTATGCTACCACTTTTTTATATGTGTCACCTCACCAAAATCTCACAGTTATATTGAGGACTAATTATTATTTCTATTCTTCAGAGAGGACAACCAAAACTCAGACAGGTTAAGGGACCTGCTTTAGATCTCATAGATAATAAATTAAGTAGTCATGATTAAAATTCATATCAAACATTTCAAAGCCCAGACTCTGCCTACTACTATCCACATCAAGGGATAAGCTTATTATATTGGTTAAACTGGAATGGCAGATTTGTTTGGGCATTCATGAAAGATCAACTTAAAGGAAGCCCAGTTGAATGAAAATATGAATGCTAAGTTGTGAACTTATTTTTGTTCTCACAGGCAAAAACAAGTAAATATCAATCTGCATTCTTAGCAAATATAACATATTCATTAATTTGTTCATTTATTCATTTATCAGACATTTACTGAGTATGACTATGTCCTGTGACTCATATGTACTCTGGAATTTATACACTTATACATGTGATGTTCTTTTTAAAGTAACTCCAGAAATATGAGCCAAATGCTTGGGAGTGAGATGTCAATTGCTAGACAGAGTCAATGGCAATTTCATGGACACTACGGAAAAATTAGATATGTCATAATAATAATTATAGCATGTTATGATACCCATTAACATAGTAGCTAATGTTTATTGTTTGCACATTATGTACTGGCCACAATGATAAGTGCTTAACATACATGATCTCAATCTTCACAGCCCCCTAACAAAGGTAACATTGTCTTTGTTCCCCAGAGGAGACAAAATGAAGCTCAAATAGGTTAAGTAATTTCCGAATATCAAACAGCTAGTAAGAGACTGTGCTTGTTGACTTGCTGAGTAATTTCATCTTTATTTTGCAAATCAGAAAATGAGGCTCAGAGAGACAAAAAAATTGAAATTTGTTCAAGGTCACACAATAAGATGACTTCTTCCCAAGAAGCAGCCTCCTGAGAGGAACTGCTAAATTCTGGGTGGGGAGCACTATCTTAGAAGCTGTGGATAGAGCAGTGCAGTATGTCAGTTCCCTGTGGGCATACTGCAATGTGAAGAACCAAAAGGGAAAACTGAGAGACAGAACCTTGAGTGAGATATGGAATAAAAAAGCCAGTAGAGTAGCCAAAGGAATTGCCAATCACAGAGGTCCAGGAAGGGCCAGTTATAGAGGGAGTTCAGATGTGAAACTCAAAGGACAGAAAGCAGAAACATTAGGAGATGATGGTAGTGGTGATGTTGATGTCAGCTAAATCAGCACTTTTCAACCTCATTTTCAACCTTTAAGGCACATACAGATCACCCAGGAATCTTATTAAAATGTAGATTCTGATTCAGTAGTTCAGTAGTGGGCCCAATACGCTGCATTTCAAACAGGCTCCAAAGTAGTGTCAGTACTACTGGTTGGACTGTGCTCTGAATAGCAAAGAACTAAAGCATATTGAGTTTACTACATATCAGGAACTCTTCTAAAAACTTAACATATATTAATTCTTTGAATTACCATAACAACCCAATTAAGTAAGTACTATTTTTATCTTACTTTTAAAACAAGAAAACTTAAGCACAAAATAGGTTAAATAATTTGCCTGCTTAATCACTGGTTAAGTGATTAAGATACCATTTAGACAGTCTGACTCTAGAACACATCCATGCTCATAACTGTCATGTGATTTTGAAAAGGTACTTTATTTTTAAAAAGATAATTTTCATTGCTGTGATAATAGATCAGAGAATGCATGACTAGACTCAATAGATCATTAGTAGCCCAGGAGAGAGATGAGAGTGGCTTGGAGTTTAAGACAAGTGACTTAAGTAATAGAATCAACTTGCAATGGGGCAGGGAGGAGGAATGTATGTAGGAATAAGGAAAGAAAGATGCAGGGTAACTCTCAGAGAGGGAGCCAGTGATCTGGAGCAGGTGGTCAGGAAATAGAAATGCCAATTTAAGAGACTCTAGCTGAAAATGACCAGATATGCAGCCTGCTTTCTCCGTGGGAATATCAGGTACCACACCAATCAAATCAGTTTCATTTGCTGCTTCAGGCCTCAAGCGGTTAATAGCCACATCTATTTTAATACTCTAGAACCAGGATGTTTCTTGTATTTCTGCAAAGGGGCAACACAATCTTTAGAGTTTTATATGCTTTTTGTGAGTAGCTTAAATAGGCTAGGATACACCAAGGACAAAAAACATCTTTTATAACTCTGATATTGCTTTAAAAGTCTCATTTCTTTGCCTTCATACTTAATCATATAATACTGAGCGAACAGAATAATTTGAAGCAACAAGAAGTTACAATTTACCATACCACTGGGAGAACCAAAAATTAGTATTTTTAACTTCATTTCTAAAAAACAATTGTTTAAAAAACTTCCTCTCCCTCACCATCTCCTTCTACCTCTGCCTCTCCCTCTCTCTGCCTCTCGCTGATGCTGAGTTAAAGGAAATGTAGAGTCTAGAACCTGGTATCAGGTTATTAAAGCTTCAGTGGTAGCAAACAAGAGTCAGATACTCAACGCAGAGCCTTCCACTTAGTAGGCACCCAACAAACATCTGAGGGAGAGTCTTCACTCTTGAGCTAAGTCCACCTGTCTATAAACAGATGATATATCTTCTTTAAAGGGTATGTTTCCAGATCCAGACTGCAACAACTCTGCCATATACTTATTTGTTCCCAGTGGGTGTAAGAAGACCAGGAAATGTGTGTGTGTGTGTGTGTGTGTGTGTGTGAGAGAGAGAGAGAGAGAGAGAGCAAGCATAAGAGGGTATGCTTACATGCATGCACCGCTACCAAAAAAGAACTTTATTTTCTATTTTTCCTTTAAATTCATCCCACTTATCAAGTTGGGAATTGATCTATGTTGTCCAATGAAGTGCAGCTTGTGCTGTGACCGTTTAGCTAACTATGGGTACATTCTTTCTCTTCCTGGAATTCTGTCATCATAGGTGGTAGAGTCAATACCCTGTGTGGGTACAAATGAAGAAAAGTTAGAGTATAACTACAATACGGCATAGAGACCTTTGGCAGACTACCCCTGGCAGGCAAAGTTTTATAAATCAGTCATGGAGCTCATGTTTATTGCAAAAATTCCAGACCATATTCAGAAATGGGTATCGTTAACTCTATCAGCACATCATCTGTGAGTTATCTGTCATGGCCACCTTATCTGGTGGTTTTTATTCACCTACTGATGGAGTCCCTATTTTTAGATTTTTGTGTCTAGGAGTATAGTATGTGTGATGGTAAAGACTGAACCCTAAGCAGGCTATATGACTCCAAACTCTGGCCCCATCACTTAATACCAGGGAAACTTGGAAAAGCCTCTTGAACTTTCTAAGATTTATTTTCCCGAACTGTAGAATGGGACAGTCACCCCTATTTTAAAGGATTGTTGTGATAATTAAATAAAGTAACTGAATTTTAAGCATTTTAAAACAGTGCCTGGCATATAGTACATATTCAATATGTCTTAGCTATTATTATCATTAGTACTATGAGGCATCCTAGTATAGAAGAAAGAGCTTGGGCTTTAGGGTTGGATGCACATTTTGACACTGTGACATTGAACATGTTACTGAAACTCTTTGAACATCAATTTTATCATCTGTAAAAGGGAAATATATTACCCATATTGGAGGTTATTTTAAGGATTAAATAAGATCACACATACAAAGATCTGAGTTATAGTAGGTAAAAAAAATATAGTTTTCTTTCATTAGCCAGGTTATAAGTGCTGGCTCAGAAATCTGTTATTTTTTTCAAAGTAGCATTCATCATTCTTAAAAAAATGTATGTGAAGAAGAGTTCACTGTTGTAAGGAAAGGGGGGAGTAGCTCTATGTTTAGCATCAGATGGGCAAAAGCATTTAAGTTCATGGTTGAATGATTTTGAGCTTTCATAAAAATAAAATCTAGCAGATATAATTAAGTATGCAGCATTTGAAATGGAAGCAGGCGCTTTTCTTCATTGTGTGAGCAATAAAACCTGGAAGAAAAAACAATCAATATGTTGGCTCAATTAAGTTTTCAGCTACAAATAACTAATTTCCATCCTCATGGTTTTTCTAGGATCCAAATATATTGCTTATTCTTCTTAAAATATTAATATAGCTCTGAATTATTTATTGAGCCAAGAAACATTGTACTCTTTTAACATGGAAGAGAATGCAAGGTTATTTCATGTCAGCACCATGGAAGACAATAATAAATCTGAAATGTAAATAATACCTCTGGGAATAAAGCCTGGTTGAAGGCCAAAGCACATGTTTTCCAGACTTTTTATTTTGTGATGCAGAAGTTGGAAAGCCAATGAAGAATGCTATTCTGGGCTTCTCATTCTTTTAGAGTTGCCAGCATCTTGGGGACTGTTGATGTCATTCTAGAAGCTTTGATCACTTATAATAATATTAGTTGGTTTCGTGTAATCAAGAGAAGCTACTATTATAATAGCAATAGCTATCATTTGTTGAGTTTTTATTATATCCTGGGTATCATGCTAAGTGCTTAAGTATACTACCTCATCTATACTCTTAGCAATTCTGTAAAGCAGGTGCTATTACTGTCCATTTTTTACAGAAGAAACTGAGACTAAGGGAGTTTAAGTGTTTTGAACCTTTGGCTTCTGGTTCCAGAACCCTTTTCATGATGTAACAACGTGCTGCCTTCACCCACAGACAACATTAATTCCTATTGCCTCTAGCATTCAACTGCAGAATGTCTGTGCTTCTGTTGCACTCTGCTTGACTTTGTGGACATTTGTTTATGCTGGTATTCTCCACTGTTGTAGTGGAAAGAGCATGGTCTTTGAAGGTAAACAGACAGGTGCTTGATTTTCACATCTCCTTTTACAGCAGTGTTATCTTGAATTACTTAGTGCTCAGAAGGAATCTCTGAGGCTGCAACTGTCATTGTCTCATTTTTTCACGAAGGAATCTTGGGTTAAGAGAGGTTAAGTCACTTGACCAAGGTCCTACTCCAAGTACATGGAGGAGCTGAGTTTAAACCCAGATCTGTCAGAAGACTGCAAATCCCATGTTTTTTAGTAATTGTCCTTATCTACATGAATATAAATATTCAGAATTGCAATTTGATAACTTGGAGATAATCTAGAAGCCTCCTTATTTTGCAGATAAGTAAAGGAAAGCCCAGAAGGAATTTAGGTATCATTATTCCCATTTTACAAATGAGGAGATGAGAAAAGGAGGGCTAAAACCCCTGAATTTTGCTCTTTTCTGGAACTGCCTAGTGATTTTAAATGTTCCTATTGAGAAGGATTTTGCTTCTTCTTGATAGAAAAGCTATTCACTCTGTTAGATGGTGGTATAAAGGAAGCTATTGTGGAGTGATACACATAGAGAAATTCTCTCTATTCCTTTTGTTATCATTCGAATGACTTTTATTTGCTGTGACCTTGGGTTTCTTTTCATCATTAAGAGGGATATATTGTGTGTTTAAATATTGCATTATTAATAATATTTGCCTGGGTGCAGTGTCATGATCAATTTTTCATGTGGATCATTCTTTATGCAGCACTAGTTGAATTTCAAGTAGGGTCTTACTTTCACCTATCCTCCCCAGTGACAGTCTTCAGAAAGAAGTATGGCAGGCCTGAGACTCCTCATCTACCTGAGAGATCAGAAATGCTTTCCTAGGAACCCCAAATTCTCTGTGGGAGGAGGACATTATGAGGCAGCTGTGAGAAAGTGGTGGGTATGTATCTTTCTAAACCTGAACCTTGTAGCAGAGGATCTGGGTGGCATCAAAGCCCTGAATTTCCCTTAACCTCCTATGACTCTACTGTCTCATCCAGGTCTCCTTCCCATCTTCCGTCTTTCCTTCTTAAAACATCCATTTGGCATCCATAATGTACCCGGCACTATGCCAGAGGCTGAGGATGGAGCAGAAAAGAAGAAAAAGTCATAGTTGTCAATGGACCTCCCCACCCTGATTGTGAGGCAGACACCCACAGAACAGTGTGATTGCCGTATGATCTAGGGAGGCACAGGGGGCTTGTATATTTATTTGTTTATTATTTTTTAAAGTTTAAAGGTAGGGACCAAGTTTCTTTCTGCTCCAAATTATATATATATAATTTAATTATAATATATAATATAATATATATTATAATATGTAATATATAATATATATATTAACCTCAGGGTGAGTGAAATTTTACACTTGTTTCCCCAGGTAGCTTCTTGGCATATGACCAGATTGGCATATTGCTCATCTCCTAGAATTCCAGAGAATATTTGAAACAGGAAACAGCATGCTTATCCTGAGTTCAGTAATAAATCTAGTTAGTGAAAACAGCGTTAATTGGGTGATTTGTACATGAGACTTTCTACCCCACCTCCCATGCTGCCAAATGCCTCTTCTAAGGATACAGCCTCAGAAATGTGTAGGAAGTAACCCTAGGTGGGACTTTCATCCTTACCTCAGCAGCCTTTCAGATGCTCTTGATGCAATCATGGGAACATCTTCCCTCTCATCTACCTGTTAATCTGTCCTGGGGCTTGGAAGCCTATTAAACTGAGAGGGTTTTTGAGAGTAACCTGGGTAATTTTCTGATTCATCTCTGAAACTCCAGGATCAATAGATGATTGGCAGGGTGGACACTCAGGATGTCTGAGGAAGGAAGAGAAGGGAGAAAGAAGGAGAGGAAGGAAGAGGAATAGAAGAAGGGAGTGCTCCCATCTCAACCTCTATTCCATGAGGTAAAGAAGGGTTTATGTGATTCAGTGGTGGCAGCATAGTAGTTAAGAGGGAAAGTCTGAAGGAACTCAAGCACACACGGCATTGTCCACAGAATATTTAACCCCTTTGAACTTCAATTTTCTTTTCATTAAGTGGAAGTGATCATTTCTACTTTTAAAACCTATTATAAAAATCAAACAAGCTAATGTATGTCAAATACTTGGCATACTATCCACTTCATAGTAAGCACTCAGTTAATGTTAAATTTTATTAGTATTTTTTGACATCTTGTTTCTTTCTCTTCAGTATTTTTCCTACTTCTCACCTTTACCACAAGTCAGAAAATTCCTCCTCTGGAAGCCTTATCTCTTAAACCCAGCATTTCCAAAAGTGTTCTGGGAAATAGATGTTAATAGGTGTTACATAAAGGAAGGGTTCATATTTAAATAAGTTTGAGAAGTAACTGGATTAAAAATAAATTAACTGGATTCTTTAGAGCGGGACTCTTTTTTTTTGAGTTAGAATCTCGCTCTGTCACCCCAGGCTGGAGTGCAGTGGCATGCTCATAGCTACCACAGCGTCTACCTGCTGGGCTCAGGCGATCCTTCCACCTCAGCCTTCCAAGTAGCCAGAACTACAGGCATGCACTACCACACCTGGCTAATTTTTTGATTTATTGTAGAGATGAGGTCTCGCCAAGTTGTCCAGGCAGTTCTCAAACCCGTGGGCTCAGGCAATCTCCTCATCTCCCAAAGTGCTGCCTCCCAAAGTGCTGGGATTAAAGTACAGCAGGAATCTTTTATGAGTGAAATATGCTAATATGTAATTCTTTAGATGGGGACCAATGCATGCAGTATTTCCAAAAGTTATTTGACTCTAGACCCTCTCTCATTTTGTTTCCAGAGTATCTCATGTAGTTAGTGTTCTTAGAACTTATTTGCTCAACACTGCCCCAAAGAACTACCACGCAGTTTTTTGTATGTACCTGTCAGAGCAGTTTCACAGGTTCTGTTTACTCATTGAAGCACTGCATTAACCATTTTTTTTTCTTCATGTCAGATGGGTAATTTGCCAACAACATAACACTGTTTGAGGGAGGCACATTGTATGCGTTAGTGTAAAAGCCCAATCATCACACTTAAATTTTTTTAATGATCAATGGGAAACTTAAAGAAATAACAATGACAAAACTTCTCTGAGTGTGCCAGGCTTTGCTCATGTGTATATATATTTTTAAAAAGGAGTTTTAAATTGTATTTTTAATTTTCATTCATCTATTCATTTTCACAAATGTTTCTAAGGATTCACTACTTGCCAGTCACAGTACTAGAAGTGCAGGACTGGTAGAAAAAAAGGCAATCAAACTTTTAGTTACACATAAAATGATAAGAATCTATAAGATAGTATGGAAGCTCATTAGAAGAACACAATACAGATTTGAGGGGTCAGAGGAGGATGCCAGGAGGAAGTGATGTTTCTGATGGAATCTGAAAGATAAGTAGGATTTAACCACCTGAAGTTAAATAGTTGAGGAGAATGCATATATACACAAAAGGAAATATGTGCATGAAGTGAGAGAAGCATGTTGAAAGAAATTCAGTGAACTGAAAGGTGAAAGTGAAAATAGCACATGTTTAATGTAGCAAGTTTAGAAAGTAGTAGAAAGTACACATGAAACAGGAAAATCCCCTTAGATTTCTGTGGAGAAAGGGAATGTTTTTACGCTGTTGGTGAGAGTGTAAATTAGGACAACCTCTGTGGAAAACGGTATGGAAATTTCTGAAAGATCTAAAAATCAACTTTACATATGACCCAGCAATCCTCCTTCTGGAAAAATACCCGGAGGAACTCAAATCATTCTACAAAAGAGATACCTGTGCAGTCATGTTTATTGCAGCACTATTCACAATAGCAAAACCATGTGACCAACCATGCTACCCATCAAAAGTGGACTGGATTTTTTAAAATGTGGTACATACACACGATGGAATATTATACAGCCATAAAGAAGTACAAAATGATGGACTTCGTAGCAACTTGGATAAATTTAGAGTCTATCATACTCAGTGATCTATCATAGAAACAAAGAACTGAATACTACATGTTCTCACTCATAAGTGGACCTTGAACATTTATCATAATACTACAAGAAAGGGATTGGCAGTAGCAGGACACGGCCAGGAAAGGGAGAGAGGAGGCACATAACATCACCAAGGATACCTGATTATAAACCAGGTGAAGTGAGGACCAATGGGAGACCCAAACTTCACCTGTACACAGACCACTTATGTACCCTAATCCTGACTTCTACCCCAAATCTTTAAAATAAGATTTTTTTTAAAAAAGGGGGAACTCAATATTTTATCCTGTTTCCTTTTAGTCTTTTTTATATGCATTTCCCCTTTACATAGTAGATTTCACAATATATATAAAATTCTGCTACTCACTCCTAATATTATATTGTAAGAATGTATACAAGTTGTGAAAGATTACTTTGAACTTCATTTTTAATGACTGATCAGGATTATATCTATAGGTGGGATCCTTAGGGACCCTTAAACTATAAGGGAGGGATGACAGTATGCCAAGAAGTCCTCAGATGTCTTCTTTCATCATTTCTGACAAGACTCCATGGTTAAGTCACTAGCTAGATATGTTTCATATTGACCTAACTAAGGTCACTTTTAAGATGCTTCAAGCAAATATTTTTGTGAGCCCTCTGTCTATATAAATGATTTGATTCAAAATTGTATTGCAAAATTTATAGAACCATGTCAGGTCCACAAATTTAGGTGAAGATTTAGAACAGTGGGTAGAGAAGAGACTTAGGTGTTTGTTTATTGTTCAATTTTCTATGTGAAGTATGCTGGTATCATCTTTTCATGTCCTTTATTGGCTAATGAGGAGAATTGGCTACTTGGAGAAAAAGGTATTACCACTGTTATTACTCACAATACATGGCTCTTTGGAACATATTTATATCAAAACAATATAGATCTTATTGCCTCAGCAGTTTGTAATGCCATTTCTTTAATGCTGGTTACATAATTACTCACGATGCTTCATCATTCATGGTACTTCCACAAAAACTGGTTTCCAATGACTGACACAAAAGTTTTTACGATACTTTGTTGATGAACACAAATGCAGGGCTTATCTTGAGTATAAGATAAAACATAAATGATAATTCGGTTTCTGGTTATGTTAGGTGTACCATTGGAAATAGTAGAGCATAAATGCATATTAACACATCTTACAACCATGTTTTCTCTTGAATTCTAGCGTTAGGCCATGGTTCCACATTCCTAGAATGTGTTTTCTTTCACTGTTGACTGCACAACGTAAACTGCCTTCTATATACCACCATCAGCAGGAAGAATAGTTAAGGAGCCCATATATCAAGAGAAAGCAGTTCCATTCATACAAGGAAAGTTTGTTCTCAAATGGCACACCTTAATACTGACTCAAGTGAGTATAACACTTGTACAGGGATTGAAGACAATGGAGAAGTGTTTGTTGGAGACACAGAGTAATGACTTTGAAACATTTCAAAGAAGTTAGGCACGAGATAGCTACAGCTACTTCTGGAGGACAACTTTGTACTGCAGAAGAAGTGATAACTGCCTAGGAGTAGAGGACACAGGATAAAGGATGCCTGCTGCCATCCATGCTGTCTTCAGTTGCTGTAAAACCAGAGACAGAACCATAATTAGAATATAGACAGGCAAGAGCCAATGCCTGGGGGTCCCCACATAGCTTAAGAGTTCAGTGGTAGACTGTCTACTGATTCCAGAAGCCTCGACTCATCCTATGTGTAACATGGATGAAAGTCACCCAAAATCATTATGCTAGCATTATTCTGGCAGCCCATCTTGCATGATCCTGTGTAAGAAATACCACAGCAGCTAACAGAAATGATATGCTTGCCCAGCCATCTTCCTGGAACTAGAAACTGGGATAATCCCACAACCATGGGCTCTGGACCTTCTCAGAGCATGTGGTTGTCTCTGCATCTGGGGAACAGGAGTTGAGAGATAGAGAACACCTTGAAGATGAGAAATGAGGGCTAGAGTACCCTGCCCAATTGTCACTGCCAGACCTGGTTGATCCTGGGCACCAGAGGGGGACTTAGAAAATTTCAAATTAGGAACATTTGGTAACCAAGACACAGAGGAACCAGGTCTGGCCTCAGAATATCCTGCTTAGATTGTACATCCAGTTCAGTTACAAGGGAGGAACTTGGGCATTTTTCAAAAGTACACTCCAAAGTGTGAGACCAGAGATAAGGGCCCCACTTACCAGTGTCAGGAGGCATCAATGAGCATAGCCAGAAGTTTTAGTTCTGACTCAGTGATAAGTTCCAAAGACATGATTGCCACCTCCCCCTCAGAAGTATTGTCACACTAGGCAGTGGGAGAAGAATACATTTACTTCAGAGAAACATATGCAATTTGCACTGTTCTGTAAGAAAATCCATGTCTCTTTAACAGAAAATAGCCAAATTCTGAAAACCACCATGTCAACACCCCAGTGATACGCTTCCCACTTCATGAGGGACAGATATTAACAGTAACAATAATGGCAGTAACAATAGAAATAAGTGTAATAGTTAAAGTTTATTGATACAGTATTTGAGGAGCTTGCTAGGCACATTAAGTATGCTTCCTTAAATCATTCTATAGACCTACAAAGTAGTATTTTCTCTGTTGATGATATGAAGAAATCAAGACTCAGAGAAGTGAGGTGATTTAGCCAAGGTCACTTTGCAGATGGGTGGCAAAGCCAGGCCCACATGATTGTGTAATGCAAGTTCTTTGCATTGCATCTTACTACCCTTTGTAAGTCGATTCACAAGTGCCATCTGAAAGTGCAGAAAGATAGCCCGGCATGGGACACAGACTCAGGGTAATGCACAGGAAGGTACTGGAAGCAGCTTGCATGACCTGAGACTCCTTTCTCCTAGGCTAAGACCAGCCAGGGTGCTTTATCACTTCTCTTTCTCCTTTACCACTTGAAGCACTATTCATACTTTAAGCCTGTAGGGTCTTCACTCTTCCCAAGCATGCCATTAGATTTTTTTTTTTTCTAATTGCATTTGTACATCAGTATTTCATTTCTCAGTGGGCTATAATTAGGCTTCCTCCTTTTTTAAAAATAGGTAAACAAGCATGCATGTGAAGCCTCCAGTAGATGACCTTCAACTGTTTGCTGGCCTTGAAAGTACAATTTTCACTGGAAACCTGGAGGTGGCAATTTTTGTTCTCTCGTGAGATGCTGTGGAAATTCAGAGAACTGGATGCTGGTTACTGTGTGACCTTGGTCGGGTTACTGCCTCTCTGACTCTGGGTTTTTCCTGTGTGAAATGGGTATGAGGGTAGGAAATTTGCAGTGGATGAGAATTAGTTTGTGGTAGCTTGTTAACCAGTTCTCTTTCTCAAACTGATGTGCTACAGCACCATGAACTTGGACGCACGCATCTTAGACTGCCCTCCTGTGTAATCAAGGAAAATAGAAGAGAAAGAACACAGGATATGGAGTCACAGAGCTCTGTGTTTGAAACCTGTCTTTCTACTTCTGTTTGTATGACCTAGGGAAAGTCATTTAAACATTTTGACAACTCAGGAAATTGTGTCCTATCCCCAGAGTCTCCAGGGCATGGATTTTGAGATGTCATTCTGCAGAATGGTTGACTAGCAGATGTTTCTGTGATGTCCCTCCCCTTGCAGACATCTGTGGACAGAAAAACCCATCTCCTGCTCTATCTCTTACGTCCGCTCCCTCACCAAGACTGCTTCTCTTCAGGTCAGAAGCATCAGCTTTGTGCTGCCTTAAGCATTCTGAGCTTGCTGAAGCTGATGAATTATGATTTTCTCCATCCCCAGGCCTCTTACTTCAGCTTGGAAGCACTGGATTCCCTGGCCACTCACTGCTACCAGGCTGTGCCTTCGTAATCAGGTTTTTAGGTGGCTGTAATGATGATGGATGAGGCAGAAGAATGGCAAAGGCTATCTTCTGGAGTCCAATCACAGTGTCACTCAGGGAGCCTGGTGTGAACCTCAGGTCCCTTCATGCTCCATGGAGGGGCTCTGGGGCACTTCTCCGTGTGGGTTCAGGACAGTGGTGCCCATGTGCCAAGTATATCTGATGAAATGAGACACTCACCACCACTTTCCTACCTTATAGTTATCACCTCTTCACTCTCCTGGTCAGCCACCTGGGGAAGGAGGATTCTACTCTCAGTTAGGGGCTTCCCTTTCCAACTAACACTTCTTCACTTGCTTACTCAGTTATTCATTAGATAAGACACTCATACATCTTTTTAAAAATTTACAGGGCTACTGAAATGATAGAAAACACAGATTTTGTGATCCCTCACGATGCTAGGTTCTTTAACAGATGATCTCATTCGCTGTGGTTAGGAACACAGGCTCTGCTGTCAAAATGCCTGAATCCTAGTCCTGAATCTTCTACTTATTGCTGTGTGACCTGAGGCCAAATTCTTAAACTTTCTGAGTTTTACTTTCTTTATCTATAAAATAGGAACACAAACTCTACCTAAAGCATAACAATTGTCTAGGGGGTAAATGAGATAATATGCAAAAAATTCTTAGACAGAACCTGACACATAATAAATGATCAGTAGAACTTAGCTATTATTACTAAAGTTCATAACAATCCTATGGCTACTATTACTTTCCCTATTGGTGGATATAAAAACTGAGGGTAAGAAAACTTGGGAAATTTTCCAAGTTCAAAGAACTCACAAATGATAGAGATGATAGAGTTGGAATTCAAAAGCAGGTAGTCTTATTCGTGGTCTTTAATATATGTAGCAGAGGGATCAGATAGGAGGAGAGATGGGGAGAAGATGATAATATAAGATTAGACAAATAAAAGCAGAAAAAAAAGGCAAAGAAGCTACCTGTCCCAGATTTTTAAAGGTTATTATTTTCTACCCTTTCCGCCTAGAATTTTCTACAAGAATCCCTCCTCTAGCCAAGCCCCAGATTCCTGTTGCCTTTGCTGCTTTGTTGTTTCCCTCCCCTGGAACACCCTTTATGCCTGGTCCTGGGTGAAACTGAACTGACCCCATTGTTTCTTTCCTTAGCTCCAGCCACCTTCCCTACTACATCTTCTGTTCAGCCATGAGACTCTCTTTGGACTTCCCAATCATGTTTTATTCTGTTACCACCACAACCAACCCCACTATTTTTGCTATCAATATGACCTCAGCCTAGAATCCTTTCTCTACCGCTATGCCTGGAAAACTCTTACCCTTCCTCCAGGGCCAAACCTAAGTGTCTTCTCTGTGAAGTCTTCCAAGGCCCTGTGGGTAGAGTTAGTCAATCTCTGATCTGTGTGTCCCCCTTCTTCGTGAATTCCTCTCTCACAGTATTTATCATCAAATTGGCATTGTCTGTTTCTGGGACTGTCTCAACTTAGTCCTTGAGGTCAAAGACAGTGTCACCCTCCTGTCAGTGTCCCTAGTATCTAGCATAGATCTGAGGGATTAGTAGGTATGTGTGTGTGAGGGGGGAGGGTTGTGGATTGGGGAATATTGTAGATTAGGTAAATTGAATGGAACTGTGGTGAAATGAGCTGGGCCTTTGAGCATGACTATGAAATATAAGTAAGAGATGTAAGGGCTTAATGCTCATTAAACTCAATACTAGATTCAAGCTTCTTTTAAACACAAGCCTTTGAACCTAGATCCTCCCTCCCTCTCTCCTTTTCTTCCTTTTAGAAATAATAAAATGCCTATTTTACATTTGGTGCTGGAATACAGAAGAGTGATCCCTGCTCCTTACCCCATGTTACTCCTTCATGAAGCTTCCTCTGTGATGGGCTTTCTGAGGCAACATAAGGCTATCTGCCTCCAAAGCCCTCTAACAAAGCCCTTCAGACCATGACCTTCTGTCTTTTGCAGAGTCCTAGCACACTCCCTAGTGACTTCTGATAGCTATCATCTGCCAGCAACACATTGGCTCATACTTTTCCCCAATGTTCTTTCCATAAGTTCTAGGACAGGGCAGGTTAACAGTGTTCAGAGCATTTTTTTGCAATAGTTATCTCATAAGTTACCTCATGTCATGATCAGCCTTGCTGGGACAGAGGCTAAGACAGGATATAATATGTATCTTATAGATAGGAAAATCAAGGCTTAAAGAACTTGTGAGACTCAGTACCTGTTCAACTCTGTGCATTGGCCTGTAAAATACATTTCCTAGCTTTTTCACCGGCAGAACCATTTTCAAGAGCAGTAAGGCTATTTTACACTAGAGAATCAGCTTAGTCTGGGTTGGCAAATGGCATATGAAGATAAAATTGTGAAAGATTTACTGCTGAGAAAATGATGTGTTCAGGGTTGTGTCCCAAAGAGCAGTAATTCCAGTAATTGTTGACTTCTACATCTTTGTTTCTGTTTTTTCACTTGTTTCCCATGCCTTAATTTATGTAGATGACTTGGACTGACTCCTTCTTGAGGAGATCTGTGAGTTACTGTTTTCCATTTATATGTAAGTCTTCTGAGTCAGACTCACGTATACCATAGGACATTTCATTCATTCATCATATGATCAAGTATTCCCTGAGCACCTTCTTCATGCCAGCCCCTGTCTTAGCACTGAGTATGTGAAAAACTTGGCACATTCTCTGACCTCATGGAACTCACAGTCCAGTGACAGAGATAGATACAATTATACCAAATGCAAGATACAATTGCTTGTTACAAGACTGTGCCTAGAACCACAGAAGATGAGGCTTTCAAGAAAGCCCTTCTAGCTATAGCAACCCCTTAATTAGGTCTTGAAAGACTGATGAAGACATAGTACCAGGGTGTTGAGGAGCAAGAAGTGCATTCCAGACAAAAGTAGCAACATGTGCCCAGAAGAAACAGTTTGATTTGTTTCAGTAGCAACAAGCAAGTTTAGTGTAATCTCTCTTTAAACCAATGAATAGAACATGGATAGAGATAAGGTTAGATAAGTACTGGGAGTATGAGGTGGGTATATATCACAGACTAAGCTGATGATTTGTCCTGGGGCAATGGGAGGTCTCAGGAGAGGAATGACATTTCCCATTTAATGGATATTTCCAGTCTGTTAGGAATGAAATGGAATGAGTCTTTGTAAAGCGGTGGTCCCCAACTTTTTTGGCATCAGGGATGGGATTCATGGAAGATAATTTTTTCGTGGACTGAGTTGTGGGGGGATGATTTCGGGATGATTCAAGCACATTACACATATTGTGTTCTTTATTTCTTTTTTTTTTTTTTTTGAGTTGGCGTCTCACTCCATCGCCCAGACTGGAGTGCAGTGGCCGCTGCCGGCCACCGCAGCCTCGACCTGCTGGGCTCCGGCGATCCTTCCTCCTCAGCCTTCCGAGTGTTCTTTATTTCTATTATCATTAATTGTAATATATGAGAATCTAATGCTGTGGATCTGACAGGAGGTGGAGCTCAAGTGGTAATGTGAACCATGAGTAACGACTGTAAATACAGATGAAGCTTTGCTCACTTGCCTGCCACTCACTTCCTGCTGAGTGGCCCAGTACCAGTCCATGGCCCAGGACTTGGAGACCCCTGTTATAAAGGAATTGGAAGACCTGGATTCTGTTTATATTTGCATCCCCTACAAACAATGGCATAAGATTGCAGAACTAGATAAATTCAAATAGAAAGGTTTTATGATTACTGTCCAGGGATATTATTTAGTACTAAATTTCATGGTACTAATGCTCTTGTAGGCATAGAAAAGAAGTGAAAGGCTACAGTAATCAAAACAGCCTGGTATTGGTACAAGAACAGGCACATAGACCAATGGAACAGGATAGAGATTTCAGAAGTAAAGCCTCAATTCCTCAACCAACTTATCTTTGACAAAGCCTCCAACAATAACCACTGGGAGAGGAGAACCTATTCAGTAAAGAGTGCTGGAAAAACTGCCTGGCCACATGCAGAAGATTGAAAAAGGATCCTTACATATCACCATATACAAAAATTACCTCTAAATGGATCAAAGACCTAAGTGTAAAACCTCAAAAATAAGAATCTTAGAAAACTCAGGAGACTTCCTTATGGAAATTGGAACTGGGAACCAATTCCTATTCAGAGCCCTAATGGCCAATACTTTAAGATATAAAATAGACAAGTGGGACCTCATCAAATTAACGAGTTTCTACAAAGCAAAAGAAACGATCAAGGGAGCAGGAAGATAGCCCCAAAAAATGGGAAAATATATTTGCCAACTGTTTACTCAACAAATTCCTAACATCTAGGATCTACAAGGAACTCAAAAGTGTAAAAAAGGGGAAAAAAACAGCCCCTTTAAAAAGTGGAAAAAGATATGAATAGACACTTCTCAAAAGAAGATAACGGGTAGCCAACAGACACATGACAAGGTGCTCAGCCTCACTCATCATCAGAGAAATGCAAATCAAAACCACACTAAGATACCATCTAACCCCTGTAAGAATGAGCATCATTAATACAATAAACAACAACAGATGCTGGCGAGGATGTGAAGAAAAAGGAACGCTCCTACACTGCTGGTGGAAATGAAAACTAGTACAACCTCTTTGGAAGACAGTGTAGCGATTCCAGAAAGAACTAGAAATTGACCTTATATATGACCCAGCAATTCCCCTCTTGGGAATATACTCAGAGGAACTCAAGTCATTCTACAAAAAAGATACCTGCATACATATATTTGTTGCAGCTCTATTCACAATAACAAAAACATGGAACCAACTGTCTTTCCCATCAAAGATGGACTGGATTTTTAAAATGTGGTACGTATACCTGATAGAATATTATGCAGTCATAAAAAAGGTCAAATATAAGGACTTTGCAGCAACTTGGATGGATGTGGAGTCGATCATTCTCAGTGATTTATCACAGAAAAAAAGACAGATTTCCATATGTTTTCACTCATAAACAGAACTTGAACAATTATAAGGCTATAAGAATGCAATTGGTAGTAGTGTGAAGCTATCAGGGGAGGGGGTTTGATTTGTTGTTGGGGGAAACTGCTAGGGAGGGAGGGGCATACCTCATCAACATGGGTACCTGCATGATCAATGTTTATATACCTAACCCTGAAATGTACCCCACACCTTTACAATAAAAATTTTAAAAAGATAAAAATTAAAAACCTGCTTGCACTGATAAAATACATTGGCAAAGTCTCAGGGTACAAAAAAATATGCAAAAAAAGTTGTATTTTTTATACACCAATAGCAAGCAGGCAAAGAATAAAAAGCACAATCCCATTCACAATATCCACACATAAAAAGAAATACCTTGGCTTCTTCCTAACCAGAGAAGTGAAA
>CAUYQG010085515.1:0-11603 GCA_963574415.1 Tarsius wallacei
GAGTCCATAATACTGAGTGACCTCTCACAGAAACAAAAAACTAAGTATCACATGTTCTCACTCATATAGTAGACCTTGATCATCCAACGTACTACCACAAGAAAATGACTGACAGTGGTGGGAAACTATGGGGGGGGGGAGGGCGATGGGATTAATGGTGGTAAATATCTCTCTGGGGATGGAGAGACACCTCTTATCATCAAGGGTGCCTGAATGAAGCATTTTTGTATGCCTAACCCCTAACTATACCCCATAATACCATAATAAAAAAAATTTAAAAAAAAACAAAAACCAAGAGCTAGTGCTTTATAATGACATTTGAATCTATATTACCTGTTGAATGAATTCAATGATGTTCCCTTTGATTTATTAATTCCATTGTAAAGTGGCTTCAAACTATCACTAGAGAAATTCTGTAAGGCCTCCATCTAAACTTCCCCACATTATATACATGGTACCAATGCAATATATATAAATGAAAATTCAACTGCCATATTTTGAGCACCAGCCATAGCCAGGATTCTGTGATGACCTCTTATGCAACTATAGTTTCAATCACTCTCACAGCAAATTTCATGAGATATGTATTATTTACATCAATTTTTCAGGGATAGCATATTTTAAATTCTTAGAGAAATATAATTTATATTTTTAAATTCTGAGAAAACTTTTCCTACCCTTTCTACACAATACATAAGAACATGCACAAAATTTCGTTTTAAAATAATTTTCCAAATATATGAATTTTGCTTTTTTAAAAAAGTGGATTTCCAAGGTTTGTCTTTGGGGTGACATTTGTACACCAAGAAACATGTTCTTTACATTATCCCTTAAATAAAACAGTGGAGTTCTCTCTCAGCAACAAGTCAGCTAGAGGGAAAACTACAGTCTAGAAGTATTTATATGACTACAAGGGGAGTTCAGTCAAATAAAATGTGACCCTTCAAAAGCTAAAATATTCTAAGCTTTTACTTAGAAATCGAAGAGAAGACAAAGTATCCAGTAATACCACAAGTTGAGATCTAAGAAAGGAGAATAATTCAGAATTCCCTGTTCCTGCCAAGAGCACACTTTAGGGCTATGCTCAGTATTTTAATATTTGCCATTTTCAGGGACATTGCTTTTTACCCAAAAATGAGGTCACTTACAAGTGTTTATTTAGTCACCCAGATGGAAAATGTAGGGTTTTTTTTAAAAAAAGAAGTTATGTCTTGACTTATTGTAGTATTTAGAATAGTACTAACCAGAGTTTGGAAATCACCATCTCTAAACCACTTATGTAGGCTACCAATTGCTCTTTCATAACAGATTCCTGCAGCAAAAGGCAGACTTTATAGATGGAGCAGGAATCATTAAAGATGATTGCCGTGGTTTTACTATAAAGATTCAATTGTATAGATGTAGGATAAGTATGTTGTGTGTGTGTATGTGTGTGTAAGAATTAGTGATTGGATTCAATGATGAATTGCAAGACATGGATGATGAAGTCAATTTTTACTTTCTAGAGAAAGACTGATCATTTCATTCAATGGAATGATAATTTCATTAAGTTCTTCAATCTCCCCCAAAATGTGTATACACACATAGTGAGTATATTTAATTATGCTTCAAGCATAGTTGATAAAAAAATTACATATTATCAATGAAGTCCATGAATAAAGAAAAAATATTCATTCATTTATTCTTTTAATTATTTATTCAACCAATATTCTGAACATCTGTGAAATGCAAATCATGTTAGATGCTGGATGTAAGATGTGAACATAACAGGAAGTCGGATATTAAACAAATACTTTCAATGTGAATCATGCATTTGCAATTTTGCTAAGTGTGATATGAAAGAGAAAATCAGGATGCTATAAGTTTCTGTAACAAGGTAACCTGCTACAGAAGGCATCCTTTATTCCCTCTTAATCACTGTTGTAAGTGTGTGTGTGTGTGTGTGTGTGTGTGTGTGTGTGCACATACTCCTGGGTTTTAATCAATAACTAGAATCTTTTCCATGCAAGGGTATGGGATCTGGTATATTAGAGAAAAATGCAGGAAAAAAAAATCAGTGTGTCTTTTTTCTTCACTCCTGGAATTTTTCTGTAATAGTTCTTATGCTATTTACCTTTGGATGATTAAGAATGACCTTACTGTTTGGAATCTCTATCAGAATCCCCCAATTTAGTATGTTACATGGCAGTTAGTCAACGATCTAACTTGGGATGTGATTATTAAAAATAAAGAGAATTTATGAATTATGAAACAACTAATCTTTTTCTTGATTCTGGGGAACAGCCTGAAGCTCTGCTGAAACACTCTACTCTCCCTTTGAGTGAGTGAAAATAGAATGGCCTCTGTGGTCCATCATCTCACAGACTGACTTCCTACACTCCAGCACCATGGAACTTAGAAAAATTGGTGAAATCATTTTGTATGTTAAATATAACTTGGTAGTGATATTTTTAGTAATATAAGTCTATGCGGGTCACTTAAAAATACTGAGGTAAGTTGGCATAGAGTTATTTATCAGGAGAACCTAAGAAATTTAGTAATGTACTATGTTTTTTCCCAGGAAAAAGAAATCTCAAAAAATAGATAAAATGATTGCTTGTCATCAAAACTGTGCTAATTATAAGGTAAGGTGATTTTTTTAGGCTAATAAGCTCAGTCTTTTTTAACATCTTTCTCAGTGAATTTTTAAATCCTCTTACTATTTTGAAAACATTTCTTAACAAGAATAAAATGTTCAAATATAAAACAAAACTAAGTAAGGAGAAACAAACATTCTGCTAGAAAAAACTGATTTTGCTTGCTGTTTCTTTTGTCTTTTTGCCCCTCAGGGCCACATTCATTAAGATTTCTTCCTCAAGGAACGAATTCTTCAGCTTTCAGCATCTGTTAATTTTCTGAATGTTGCCTTTCTTGGTTTCAGTAGGGAGTATTTAGGGAGAGAAGCACATCATGTAGTGGCCATTAGGCTAACACTGGCAGAGTGGTTAGTGATGATAGAAGAAACGTTTTTTGTTAGCATTACAGCAGCTGCACATTATGCCATCTATCCCTAAACTGGATGTCTACAACTCATCCTTCTGGAAAACACACATGTACATGATTACTGAAGTTACATGATGCAATTAAATCTCCAACAGCAGATGTCTGGTGGGAAGGTGCTGGAATGTGAAAATGTAGTTGTGGCCAATGATGCTGGATTGGACATTGTAGCTTTAAAAAAAAGTTATTCTTTATCTGATTTCCTATTTTAACTCCTTTGTTCATATGGCATCAGAGATAAAAATTCAATTTCTTCCTCATCAGCTCTTACAAAATTATGTTTTCTTTTAAGGGGTAAAATGTCCTTAGAGGTGACAAACTTCAGATAGATGCACCTGTTTCAAACTTGGGGTTTCAATGCATTCCCATTACTGTCTGACCCTTTGAGGACGCCTGCAACTACTTTACTCATGCTTGCAAAATATTGTACTGACAGCAAGTTCAGCTGCTTGTCGCCTGTAAGACAAAATGAAAAAGCACAAGATGTAGTGAAAGGAAGGTGATTTTATTCCAAAAGCCAGCAATTGGAGAACTGGCCAGGCTCATAGCTCAGGAAACCCTTTCAGGGTTTTGAACTGAAGATGGGTACTTTTAAACGGAAGGAATGAAATGAAGAACACCTGAAAGTGGCACACAGTGCTGGTCTACCTGTATTGCTTCAGTGGTAATCTTGAATGATTGTTCACCTGAAAAGTTGGTTGGTGCCACCTCAGTTATGGTCAGGTGGTAGACTGACAACCTTGAGGTGATCTCTGAACAAAGGAGTATTCTGCTGTGGGGTATCCATGCTCTATTGTTCCAAGATTAGCCTCTGGAATTTCTCAAGCAAGCACACAATTAGATTAATGGGCATATGTTTAGTCACAGGGAGTCATTGTTTAAGAGAGGGCTGAGAGTGAAAGAAAAAAAAATCTTAAAGTATTACTATGAACTACATTTTAAGGCTAAGAAAGAAAAAGACTTAAAGCCTTATCTCAAAAGCTGAAATTGAAATTCTTGGTTACCATATGATTGGTCATGCATTTTTCTCACTTTGCTTCTTATCCAAGTCCATTGCTCTCTTGCATTTTTTTTAGTGTATCATATACTACAGATAAACATTTATCTGTAATAGATAGTTTCAAAAACTTCCATGAAAATGTGACATATTTTTAGAAAACTCTACAATTTTTAAATCTATTTCCCAACTAATTTTGCTTTTAAATTCATCCGCATGTAATGATGACTACCTTTCTTACTCTGATAATAATTCCCTTAGGGGATTATTTTTTGATGATTGAAGAAGTATCTCAAAGAGTTCCTGAAATGTAATAGGTGCACGGCAAATAGGTGTACCATGGGAAAGTGAACAGACCCTTAGCTTTACTGGCGGGCAGATGCAAGTTTATAATATATACGTATAGCTTGCTAGCCATGTGATCTTAATTGTATTCCTTAGTCTTTACAAGCATTCATTTCCTCTAAGAGCGGGAAACAAACTCTAACTTGTAATGATAACTCAAGGGTTGAAGACAATATCTCTAGCAAAAATGGGGTGATTTCTAAATAATAGTGATATCTTCATTATCATCATTCTTAGATGCTCACTTCAGGAGTTTTAAATCTTTGTATTGGCTATTAAAAATGTACTATTTTACCTTTCCACAAAACAAATGGGATAGTAAACTCAGCTCCAATTGGAGTTTGAAACAACTCAAATCTGTCAAAACTAATGTGGCACAGGTATTATGAGCAGGGTCTCTGGAGAGTTACAGCATGTCTTTGGGTATGAACTCTAGTCCCACTGCTGTAAAATAGAGCCAGATATGTCATACATTAAGTCTTTGTCTCTCATTCTAAAAAACTTAGTATTTCTTTATTAATTCACCAAATGATAGAGGCATAACTACACATAAAGCATTGTTACATGACCTGGGAATATATGCCAGAAATGATCTCTGTTCTCATGGACCTTACCTGCGGAGAAGTAGATAAAAAGCATCCAAATGCATGCTTAACTCCTTTGTTTTTTAATTGAAACTAGGATGAGTACCATCAAGGAAATTATAGAATATCAGGACAGCATTTAACAGGCACTCGACCTAATCTAGAAAAGCATTGGGGACTATAACAATACTTTCTGCAATAATGTCATGAAGATGAACTGTTCCAAAGTGCTTAGCAGATGACCTGGCACAGAGTGAAGGGCTCAGTAATTGTTAGCTGTTAAAAGTATGTTTATTGAAGTCTTAATGAATAATTTGCACAAGGATGAAAACTGTAATAGGTGTTTTTAAAAAGGTAAGTAAGATCGCAGGCTATGTCCCTGTGGATTATACAGTCCCACCAAAAATACAATAAGTCATATAAATATGGGATTAAATACCTAGGCAATGAACCTGTAGGAATGTGTATAATAAAAATTACCTCTTTAACCTGGAGTGGTCAAAAAAGGTCCCAGAGGAATAAAATTTAATCTAGGTACTAAAGAAAGAATAGTGAAAGAATAGTTTTTGTATAATTGGACAGTAAAGAGAAGAGCTAATATTAATATGAATCTTCTTACTTTACTCCTTATGTAAGTAAGATTTATTTTAATTGATCATTTGGCAGGTAATTATAGGTGGGTGCATCAATTCAAATGATGTCATCAAAATAGATGTTCTTTCTATTCTATCTTCCATCATTCTCCGGGCACTAGATATATATCCCAAACAAGAAAGCAACAGCAGCCCCAAGTATACAAAAATATATTTAGAGCAAAAGTCAGGAAAATAATAGTTTTGACCTACCAGTTTTAAAAAACTTTAATCAGAGTGAAAAATCTTTCCCAGGAGCACCCTCATAGACTTCTTCTCACATATCACTGGGCAAAAATGATAGCATGCATATCCCTAATCAATCATTTGATGAGAAGGAGAATGCCATTAATGACTTATAAGGAGCATAGTTCATTCCCTTGGTGGGGTATCTCATATTTGAAAAAAAGAGAAGTTCATTTTAAAAAATGAAGGGGGAAATGACTTTTAAGAAGGCGAATACCAGTCACACTTTCTCTTCCTAATCCTTCACATATAAATTCTTCTCACATAGTTATCTATTCTGAGATCCCAAAGACAATCTCATTCTTAGTGTATTACATTCCTACTCTCCATGAGCTGACGACGCTGTGTCCTTTAAGAATGACTCGGGGTTTTTGCTTCTTCATCCAGGGTCCCAAGGCATGATCAACTAGAATTTCTTCTCAAAGAGCCTTCAGGTGCATGATGTCACCATGGAAGTGATCTGAAAGATGGAACACATAACTAGAGCCAAGTAAACCTGTCCTGAGGCATGACAATCTCATACACAAAAGTGCCTGGCTGTTGATGATTCAGATCCAGAACCTTTGCTTGGAGGAGTAATGATTAAATGCATGGCAATAAACAGGCAAATGCAGATATCTTCTTTGTATAACAATCTCTTTTCATTTGAGTAGATAACAAGTAGTGTGGTTGCTGGATCAAATGATAGGTCTATTAAAACTATTGAAATAAAAAAATTAATTTAAAAGCAAAAAGAATAATATGGCATCAGGAGGGCTGTCATTTGGTACAAACTAAACTTGAACAAAATAAGACATCAAGAAATAAAATGTCCATTTGCTGTGCAAAAACACTGGTTATTAAGTATTTGAACTCTGTCCATTTAAAATATATTTCTACTTACTACAATATTTGACTGTACACATGACAAGGTATGAGTTTGACTATCTTTTTTTGCAAGTTGCATAGTATGATAGTAGAAAATTCCGTACCTCTCTACGTTTTGTCTTCATGGTACACTGCTTAAACTGCAAGTCCATCTGTTCACAACATTAAGCGTTTAGAAGGTATATTGGTGAAACAAGAAATTTTATTCCCTTGACATGATAATCTGAGGTTGTTTTACCACAGTACAGCATATGGTACAGAAAGGATTAGATCAATTGAGTCAGGTAAGGGGCACTGAAGGGGAAAATTTATAAGCAACATCCAAGTTTAACTATGATGGAGAAAAGTACAAAAATAGAAATGGGAAATCTCCAACTTTTTACAGAGAAGAGAAAATTAAACATTGTTTGGAAGAAAGACTTAAAAAATTAAACCTCAAGAAATAAAAGGAAAAGCTTAGGAATTTACAGAAATGGAGTGAAATCACTCGCCCATCACTGGCTAGAGAAAAGCTCCAGTTTTTACTTTTAACTTTTAGTCATATGCTTTATATCTTTTGTAAGTTTTCACATATTTGGCACGTAAGGTGATGGCTGGTTGTTTGTGTCTGAATTGTGCTATAGAGCTAAGGACAGAGGCAGACCTGCTCAATGTTAATATCTGCAATATGAAGAGGGCAGGGCAGCACAAGTGTTATAGAGTTGAGCTCAAGTATCTGGGTAAATTGGAGTAGTTTATTCTACTCATACAACATTTGTTATCAGGAACTCAGTGCTTCTATGTTGTCCTCGCCCCTTCATCAAGTGTGCTCAGTAATTCATTTGTTCAGGATTCTGATCTCTGTAGTGCAATGCTTTGTTTGATCGGGAGAAATGAGAGTAACAAAATCATTGGGAATAGAACAGGTTTTTTTTTTAACTTTTAACCTTTTTGTTTTGAAGACGTGGTGTACAATTTAGGGTTAGGTATACAAATATTCATTATGCAGGTACCCTTGTTGATGAGGTGTGCCCCCCCCATCTTCAGGCAGATTCCTACTACTGTCAATCCCACCTCCCCCAACACTCCCACCTCATCCCCCCCCCCACTCCCCGCAGTTTCCCGCTATTGCCAATCCTTTTCTTATAGTATTACGATAGTTATTCAAGGTCTGCTTTTGAGTGAGAACATGTGATACTCCGTTCTTTGTAGAACAGGTATTTTTATGAAGGAGAATAGAAGTACGTAAGATCCCTGGAAGCCAAGAAATGTCACGTTTTCCCCAGTGCTTTGCAGAGATTTAAAGTTTTGACTCTGAATGACACATTTCGGAAGACTCAGGCATCCTGCGTAGCCCAGTGGTGATGGCGGAGGTAGGGAGAACAGGATTCAGAAGGCTGGAACTCTCCCCACTGCCTGAAGACACTTAGTTTGAGGGACAAAGATCACCATTGCTGCTTTTATGGATTGTAAACAGTGGAAGGGATACAACCTCACTATTCTGAGGCTTATATAAATTAGATGGTGAGGGTTGTAGGGATAAGAGTATCTTTTCCTGCTTCCGATAAGATTCCTGATGGTGAACAAAAGCAAAGTACAGAAATCATCGTTAGGCACTCAGACAGGAGGTTAAATCAAAAACAAAAGCAAACAAAACAAAACAAAAAGACAAAAACGTAACTCAGTCCTCTTCTGTCTGCCCATATAATGAGCACCTGTTGTTTCTTTGGATTCATCAAAGCACTCTGATTGATGCTTTTATAAAACTTATGATAACATTTAATGGTGCATTTTAGAGTGAGAGTAAATTCTGGTAAGAAAAATACTTCTTTATGACTTTGAGCTACACAGGATGGATTTGCTTTTTTGAAACATTCTGTCTAGCACCTAAGATGAGAATACTTCATATTTCTGTGTTAAAAATCTGTTGCCATGAACTTGGTCTAAATGCAGACTCATCATCCATGAATGCACAAGGATGGATGGAATCAATTTTAAACCAGTGAGCCGAATTGCAGGAATGTGAACTAAGTATAAGCTGTCATTCTACAAAGTTGACTCAAGAAAACCAGGTCCTTAAAAAATATCCTGTGATTGCCGTGGATCTTCTGGTGAATAAGTAAGCTACTGCTGCTTAAATATGCCTCTAGAATACTTAACAATAAAGCTAAGAAGCAACGGATGATCTTATGAATAAAAACAGCTACTGTGAGAAATGTTGAGACACTCTGAAAAGTCAGTGTCCTCAGTTCTACATCATGACACACAGCAAACAGAACAATATTATGCTCATAATAACAAAAGTTGATATGTATTGAGCAATTACTTTATGCTAAGAAGTTTATGTTGATCATCTTACTAATTCTTAAAGCATCCCAGTGAAGCTAGTACTATCAGTAGCCTCATTTCACATGTGCATTAACTTATATTTAATGCTTATATCACATAGCTTCTCAGTAATACAACTGAAATTTGAATTCAGATATGTCTCATTTGGGGGCATACACTCTTAACCACTATGCTAGGTTAAATATCTATTCAGATTCTGGTTTTGGATGATTAGTAATAGTAAATGTCTAATTATAGTGGGGTTTTTCCTTTTTTCTTTTTTAATGTATCACTTGCACTTATCTGCATATGAGTCCTGGCAGATGGGCTAAGAGGATAATTGATTGCAATCTTTAGTTGATGGTCAATAAAGATGTTGATTTTGTGCTTTTTTGTTTGTTTTTTTGTTTTTTGTTTTGAGTTGGAGTCTCTGTTGCCCAGGCTGGAGTGCAGTAACAAGCTGATACCTACCACAGCCTCGACCTACTGGGCTCAGGTGATCCTTCCACTCCAGCCTATCAAGTAGCTGGAACTACAGGCATGTGCCACCATGCCTAGCTAAATTTTTTGATTTATTGTTGAGATGAGGTCTCACCAATTTGCCCAGGCTGGTTTCCAACCCCTGGGCTCAGGCAGTCCTCTTGCCTCCACCTTCCAAAGTGTTGGGATTATAGATGTGAGCTACCGCACCTGGTCACAAAATAGATTTCTAGGTCCTCTTGACGCTATAACCATGGATTTCCTTATATTTTGCTCTTTAACAAGCCTATACGCTTGCAACAAACTCAGCAACTGAGAATATTAATGAATGTAAGTTCTACTTCTCCTTTTTTCTAATTGTAATACTGCATCTTGTACTTTTTTTTACTAATATAAACCAAGGTACATTCTCTTTCACTTATGGATTCGTTTTCTAGGGTTGCCATAACAAAGTATCACAGATTGGGTGGATTAAACGATAAAAATGTGTATTCTCATAATTATGGATGCTAAAGAGAATTCTGGAGGCTGAGATCAAAGTATCAGTGGGGTTAATTTTTTTGAGACCTCTTTCCTTAGCATGTAGATGACCATTTTTCCATCTTCTACCTTGTCTCTACCTTGTCTTCTCTCTCTGCATGTCTATGTCCAAATCTCTTCTTATAATGATACCACTCAGACTGTTTTTAGGCCTCATTTTAACTTAATTCTAATGGCCTCATTTTAACTTAATCATCTTTTAAAATGCTTTATCTACCAATACAGTCATATTCCAAGGTACTGGGGACTAGGGATTAAACATACAAATTCTAGGGGGGCACTATTCATCTAATCACAATCTGGAAATTCAAACTGCTTGCTGACATTTTAGATTTTAAAAAAAACCACTACTTTATCGTTTCTAACCACAACAATTAAAATGTGTTCAATTTAAGTGGTTTAAAGATAATACTGACTTTCCACTGTAATGTCAAATTCCCTCAGGGCCATGAAAATGTCACAGAAATTTTTCTGTGCTTGAGACCTCATCTCCAGTTCTGATTAGAATAAAACCAAGGCAACTGGTCTTTGACTATTAAATGGTCAATTGACATTTATAAAATAGTTATTATTTCTGCTAATTTATTTATTTATTTTTTATTTTTTATTTTTTAAATTTTTTTTATTATGGTATTATGGGGTACAGTTAGGGGTTAAGTATACAAAATTGCTTCGTTCAGGCACCCTTGATGATAAGAGGGTGTTCTAGTGTGGACTCTGTCTCTCTTTCTGCTTCAGGGAGACCAATCACCCTGAGGTTCAGTCTCTTGAAGTAGTCGCTTATCTCTTGAAGGTTTTGTTCTGCTTTTTTGAGCTTGCTTTCTGTGTTTTTGACCGTTTGGATTAGTTCTATATTTTGGTCTTCAAGCTCTGAGAGTCTTTGTTCTTCCGGGGGGGTTGGGCGTTGCCTGCGGGGCAGTGAGTGAGTGAGTTGACCAGGCCTCGGGGGGTTTCGGGTGGCGGGGGGGCGGGCAGGACGCTGGCCCCAGTCTCAGCCTCCTCTTTCCCGGAGTTCATCCCACCTGCCCTGAAAGTGCCACACTCCATCAGGGCTGAGGGGTGGAGGGGGTACAGCCAGCCCAGTAGGTGAGGATAGATGTGGAAGGGAACTGGCCTCCCTGGTGCCCGGAGCCTTCTGGGTTGTCTGTGGGTGTCACCCATGCCCAGCCACACCTCTTCCTGAGGAGTCCGTGGAAAAGCTCCCGGGGCCCAGGCTACCTCCAAGTCTCCACTCAGCCCTCCTGGGCGCCGAGACCCTGGGCCGGTTGCTACCTGTGAGCCCCTGTTGCCAGCTGTCACGTGGGAACACGGACACTTCACACACCTACATGTGCCTGTAACCTGAACTGGGAAGGGCCGGGCTGATTCATCAGGGAACACGAGACACACGGCGGGACAACTCTCTGGAGTGCTGGGTGAGGACACATACCCTGCCTGTGCAAACAGATTTCCCACTGTGTGTAGCTTGCCATGGCAGAATGCAAACCTGACTACAAGACGTTTTACTTTATTTTAATCAAGCAATTCCTTTCTTTACAGAGGTGGGTCTTGCCCTGTCACACAGGC
>CAUYQG010085519.1:0-63823 GCA_963574415.1 Tarsius wallacei
AGGGATAGGGGAAGCAATTAGTGGCAGTAAATACCTGTCTGGGGATGGGGGGACACTTCTTACAAACAAGGGTGCCTGAATGAGACATATTTGTGTACCTAACCCTTAAATGTACCCCTCAATATCACAATAAAAAAAAAAAAAAAAAAGATCTGACTCTGCACTGAAGGTCCATAGCTCCCTGCATTGCACCTACTGTCACCAAGCTGCTGGACATAGCAGCTATTGAGTACTTGCCAGGCACTTTCTAAATATCTAACTCATAGTAATTTATTTAATCCTTCCAACAACTCATTGAGGTTGGTGCTGTAATTATCGGCAATTCAGATAAAAGAACTGAGTTGCCGAAATTGCATAGGTGCTGAATCCTGGAGTCTGGGTTTGAATGCCTGCGATCTAACTCTACAGCCCATGGAATTAACCTCTGCACTGGCTTCCTTTTTCATCACAATCTAGAAACATGTCATGGATGCAGAAGCCCAGGCCCCATGCACAGAGCTTCTGTTCTATAAGTCTGGATGGAACCTGAAAAACTATTTGCCATGAGCCCCACATAGTGTAGTCCACACAAACTTTCCACTAAGAAATGATAACTGGGCCCAAGAGCATCAAGGGGTGTGTCCAAGGCTCTACATGGTCTGACCCTGGTGTGTCAGTCTGATGGCATCACAGACACACCCCATAATCACCCTCCACCCACCCCTACCCATGTGTGCTTGAGGAGTGAGAGAGTAAATATATTCTCCTCAGATCCTCCTCTCAGGATGAGTTGGCAAATGCCCTGTGTCCCAGGGACATCCCTAGGTTGCCCTTTCCAGAGGCCCTGGAGCAGGCAAACGGGCCCCAAGCTTCTCAAATGTTTGTTTAGTCTTTGGTGTTACCAGAAATATCCAGAAGTCTCCATCCAAAACCCTACACGCTTTCAGAGCACACCCACGAAGCTTCAGTCCTCTAACTGCATGCCTTGGCCACCCTCTGAAACACATTACAGACAAGCCCTGGTGATTACAGAAGTGGTTTCCTCTGCTTGAGAAGGGTCTGACCCAGAGAGTGAGGCAGCAGGCAGAGCTCAGGGCAGCCCCCGGGCAGCCACCTGCATTTCCCCCTTTCTCAGTGTGAATACCATCTAATCAGGATGTGTGTGGTTGGACAAACAGAGCAGGCTTCAAAAGAAAGGGTCTCTAACCAGGGCGTCTAACTCTGTTGCCAGAGATTGGGGGTTAGCGATATGGCTGGTGGCCCAGAACAGCTCAGCTGGCACAGCTTGTTCTACAGCAGGCAGGCCTACACTTGGGGGATTCCCCAGTAGAATTAGAAATGGAAGCTGAACTGAGAGAATGTGCCACTCTTAAAGCCACATCAAAGGCAAGTTGCTGGAGAGTTAGCAGGACTCCTGCTGGTGACAGTCTTCAAAGGGAGCCTGAGAGCGAGGGAAGGGGGAAGATTGGGTGGAAAAGCAGGTTGGGGATTTTCCCCTAAACAATATTACTTATTTTGACTATTGCTAGATAATAAAGTGCCCCCAAAAAGTAGAGTCTTAAAAGAAGAATCATTTCGTTAGATTGCATAATTTTGTGACTCAGAAACTTGGGTAGGGCTTGACTGAGTAGCTCTTTCGTGTAGCATTGATGGCGGTCATTCGGTGCTGTTGAGCTGATGGGTGAACCAGCCCAGGGCAACTGTACTTACATGCCTGGCCCTGGGCAGAGAAGCCTGCAGAGCTGCGCTCGGGTAAAACTATCCACCACTCCTGCACACTGCTGTCACAGCAGCCTCATGCATTGAACTTCAAGAATCAAGAATGTTCCAAGGGACTCAAGTGGAAGCTGCAAGGCTTTTTATGAACCAGAAGTCCCAGGATGCCACTCCTACCACATTCTATCGGTTAAGCAAGTCCCTGAGACCAGCCCAGATTTCAAAGGAATGGAACTGGACTTCACATTTCAATAAGTCAAGCAGTAAAGAGTTTGCAGCCATATTTAGTCTTCCACACTTTAAGAGAGTCCAGAAACACTTGCAGGGCTTACTATGGGAATTTCACTTCACACATGATGTTGGGTTCCTGGTATGTGACAGCCACTGTCCTAGGCACTGCAGCGATAGAGCAATGAACAAGACAAAGACATGGTCACTGCCCTCATGGAGACTGTAGCCTCGAATAGTCTAATAAATAAGTACACTGTACCTGGTACATGCTATGTGCTCAGTAGATGTTAGATACTGGTATTGTTGATTGTTAAATAATCATTGGATAAAAATGTTGCCATTTACAGATCAGTGACAAAAGAACCCAGTCAACAAAGAGGATGACATTTTTAGGAGGGAGACATTTAACCAAGGATGAGAAGTAATGATCTTGAAGAAAGAGGTTATGAAAGGACTTTCAGTCAGAGGAAACAGAAAGTGCAGCAGAATGCCATGGACGAGGGCAGTGTGCATCAAGTGGGTGAGGCTGGGCAGGGGGACAGGGACAAGTCATCCACAGCTCTGACCTGGGTGTTGGACTTTAGTCCCTTTAGGTCTGCCTTCCACCTTGTCCCCCTGCCTTGTGCTTCTGATGACTGGCCTATATGAGCTGCATCTGTTGGCCCCCTTCCCTCCTGGCTGGTATGTATTTTTCTGGCTTCCTTCCTGATAGGATTGGGTAAAAGTAAATATGTTCCTCTGCCAAAGGCTGCATCCCCTGCCAACCAGCCCTGTCCGAAGGCTGGAGTTCTCACCAGGCTCTCCAAAGGCTCTTTCTCTTGTGCCTTCAGGCCTAGGATGGTGGGCAGCTTCCCCCTACCGCCAGACCAGGGATACTTCACCGTCCCTTCTTGCATTCCCTACACTCTGCCCACACTTTGTAAATAAATAATCCCTTCCTTGAATTGCCCTCTATCACCCTTCTGAGAGAGTCACCTATCACCTACTGGGACCCTGAATGATAGAGCTATACCAGCTAGGATAAGAATTTGGAACTTTATCCCAGGAACAGCTCTAATAAAATGATAACCTTCCATCATTGGTTTGTAAATTTCGCATGGTTGGTACATTTTAACAACCAGGTTTCCAAAGGGAAAGGCTCTGATTTGTAGTCTTTGCCAAATTCTGAAGTGCAAATACTTCTGCCATGGCTGATTTCAAGCTACTAATATGACGTTGACCAGCTTGCAACATTCCTAAAAATATAATACAGGCTGGTATAAGCCTGCTCCAGCATACCTTTGTCCAGATTGAAAAACCAGCTCTAATCTCCTCCCCCACTAGAGTCACCACAGCCCAAAGATAGGCCAGGAGTTCCTTTTTTTGGATGATGTCAGCCTTCTCCTTCCTCCTCCTTTTCACCAGACCCTGTTGCCTCCTAGGGAAAGGATGGCCCTATGCCAGACTTGAGAACTCAGAATGCCCCTGAGCTCTTTTTCTCTTGGAATTTCAAAAGCAGACACCAAGTGGGAATTACATATACAGAGATCTATTAGAGAAAATGCCCAAAAGGATAAAGAGAAAGGCAGCAGGAGTAGACAGAAGGAACCTTTAGATAGAAATGCAGGTCTGACACCTATGAAAGGAGAAGGGGAGAGAATGAGGATCCAGGAAGCAGGGCCTCAGATCACAGCATAGATCTGAGAAATCTTGGCCAGGCCAATGAGGAGTCCCAGAGCGAAAGTTGCTCTTAGAGGAGTTCTGCTTCAGGCAAGAATGTGATAGCTCCCATAATCTGCCAAGCTCAGTCATCAGCTGGAAGCAGCTGGGGATGTGGGGTGAGAGTGGCATGTGGACTCAGTGTTCATGGCGGTGGCAGCTGGGGCCATCAGTCAAACATATACCCTGCAGCAGAGTCTCTTGAAGGATAGCTGAACCGGCACATCCATGGCTACTATAGAAACTCACATCCACTAGCTCCACTGCCCAGAGGCCTACATCTCCTCAGGGAAGTTCAGAAACTATCCACCTTTTCCTGAACCCTAGCCACTCACTGATAAAGCCCAAAAGTCGCAGAGCTGTCCTGAGCCCAATCCTAGTGACCCATCAACTTCTGTGTGAAATGGGCATTGTCAAAATGAGCCTCTGGCTAATTGAAACCTCCAAAGTCTTGTGCCACTCCCTGCTTGATCCATTGTCCCACAGAACCCTACCTTTCAGGGATCCAGGGATGGACCCCATGTTAGGGGAGATGCCTTCTGTGCCAGACTCTTCCAATGTGGACCCAGTGTTGGACCCAGCTGGACCTTTGATTCCAAGCCCCCAATCTAATGGGATTTTCACAGCCACCATGCCCAGGAGACCAGGGAAAAAGAACTAGGCCCTGTACCCTCATGACCTCTTCTGGCATCAACTGCTTAACCCCCATCCTCTGTACCTCTAACTCATTGCATTTATTTCCCCTGACAGGAACCCAGCCTCCAGCTTCTCCTGGCTATGGCTATATCTTTTCATTCTAAGAGGCATGTCTTAAGGAGTCTTTGGAAGCCACGAGACTTTGCTTTAGCCCAAAGTTCTCAACAAGAGTTGAGGAATATCCCATAAGAGAGTAGGGAATGCACAGAAATGTCCCATGTGAATATTCGCCAAAGGGTGACCTCAGTAGAGAAGAATTTTAATAATCAAATGGACAGGATGATTCATTCTGTGGGTATCAGTCACTTCTTTCTCCAGACACTCCTATTATCTCCTAATGGGCTCATGGACAAAGTGGTCATATGGCAGCAATGCAGGTTATACATGGGCTCAGCAACATGGACCACCACTCACCAAGGCTGCTGAGTTCCCAATCTTCCAGCAGCAAAGACCAACACTGAGTCTCTGATAGGGACAATTCCCCACAGTGATCAGCTAGTTTGTTTAGCAGAAAGCTAAGTACACTGAACTGCTTTCATTATGGAAGGGTCTGGAATAGACATTTACTCTGGAAATAGATTTGCCTGTCCTGAATATAATGCTTCTGCAAAAACTACCATTTATGGACTTATAGAATGCCTTATTCACCATCATATCCCACATAACATTATTTCTGATTAAGGAACTCACTTTACTGCAAATGAAGTGTGGCAGTAGACTGATGCCTATGCAATTTACTGGTCTAACCATATTCCCAACGTCCTGAAGTAGCAGGCTTAATAGAACAGTGGGATGTCCTTTGGAAAACTCAGTTATGGTGACCCCTGGATGGAAATACCTGGCAGGACTGGGGAAACGTTCTCCAGAAGGATGTGTATGCTATAAATCAGCATCCCAGATAGATACTTTTTCTCCCATAACCAGGATCCATGAATCCAGGAACCATGGGGTAGAAATGGGAGTGTCATCATTATTACTATTGGTAATAATTTGGGAATAGCATCACTATTACCATTGGTGATAATTTTTGCTTCCTGTTCCTGCAACCTTATGTTCTGCTGGTCTAGAGGTCTTAGTTTCAGAGGGAGGAATGCTTCCACCAGGAGACTCAACGATGATCCCATTGGACTAGAAGTTGATTGCCACACTGCCACTTTGGACTCTGCTTGCTTCTGAATCAACAGGAAAATAAGGGAGTTACTGTATGGGTTGGGATGATTGATCTTGCTTATCAAAGGGAAATTGGACTACTACTCCACAAAATAAATAAGGCAAAGTATATTTGGAATACAGGAGATCCTTTAGGGCATCTGTTAATACTGCCATGTCCTCTGATTAAAGTCAATGGAAAGCTACAACAACCCAGTTCAAGCAGATCTGCTAATGGACTAGGTTTCAGAAATAAACGTTTGGATCACTCACCAGGCAAAGAGCCATGACTAGCTGAGGTGATTGCTGAGGGCAAAATGAATATGGCATGTGGAGTGAAAGAGGGTGGAAATAAATACCAGCTAGGACCATGTGCCCAGATGCAAAAATGAAGATTGTTATTTATATGAATACTTCTTCCTATTTTGTATTTGTGTTTGTATAGAGAGATATGAGTTAAGCAAATATTTTTTAGTTTTTCCCTCTTCATACCCTTATCATCTAACATAAGATGTACTAATAATAATTAACCTTACATCATAATATTTAAGCTACAGGGTAGCAAGGAAAAGAATTAATATCACCGACAAACGTTGCAACCTGTCCTAGGGAAAGGATTAGTGAATTTTTAGTTGTGTGCAGATTAGTTGTATCATGTTAGTAGGAAGTATGACTTTGTTTTTGTGAAGATAGAGATATAGCTATCCATCCGGTTGGTCCTGTTTCTCTGGTGGAATCTTTACCTACACATGCCTCAATAAAATTGTTCACACACACACACACACAAACCTTGGCAGGGACTCTGGTCATAAATATTCATTTGTCAGCCAAGTGGAAGTGAAAAGTAATCAGGTACCATTTCCCCTTTTCGCTAGAAGAAGTGGGAAATGGAATGTATCAGCTACATGTTACATAGAAGTAAGTGAAAGTCTTTTTCATCTCATTGTCCCTACAAATGGAATTGGGAACTAAGTTTTTCTTTTGCAACAACTTGCAAATTCAATGTGCACATGCTGAGATTTGCAGGATTGAACCCCAAGGCTGTCTCTAGATAACATGACTGAAAGTTTGGGTACATATTTTTCCTTCCAAGAAAAAAGAACCACCAAGGGCAGTGCTCAAAGTTCTTCCCACTAGCAGCATTTCTTCTCAACACTGTCCTTCAGGATAACCCAGAAAGCGGCTATAGTACTACAACTGACCACTTTTAGGTGGTGCCTGCATATGTGCCAAACCATCTGTAAACCAGACACAAGTTTTTCTCTTTGTCATTCAACTTGTCATGGGAAATTCTTCATGAGGTCATAGGTGCAAGCTGGGAGAGAGAAGGCAATGTGGTAAGAGTCGGATCTACAGGCATGTGGGCTATGTCCCTCATGTAGCTTCCTTGTGCCTTCAAGTTCTGCTGAAGCCTGATCTCATATTTACCACTTCCATTTGATGATGGAGTACTACTGTGCACACCCAGCCTTATGACTTGGTGAGTCAGATAGTGGTGGAAAGGCTGCTTCTATTTGCAAAGAAGACTCAGCAATGCCCTCACCTTCCTTGGGATATTTTCATATGTTCCCATTCCAATTTTCAACATCAATGCACACACTTTAACAGAAGACATTCTCTGCAAGGTTGTGAATTCAATATGTGTTGAAATTCAGCCCCTTATAGGATGAGACTCGGGATTTGGTTTTCAGAAATTCCAGCCCTGCATTTACAGAGATAGGATTTCTTTAAGGAGCGATATAGAAGTTTAGGCACCTTGAATTTATGGCATCAGGGTCTCCAGAGGGCCTTCTGAGTTCCTCTAACCGTAATAGGTTCATTGTCAAGTGCACACGACAGGGCAATACACCAAGACACCAGGTTGAGCAGAGACAGAGGTTTAATTGTAGGGTCACTGAATGAGGAGATGGGAGAAAACCTCAAATCCATCTCCGCAAGGAGTTTGGGGCTAGGGTTTTTAAGGGTTTTTGGACTGGGCCGAAGTGTGGAGATTGGTTGAAAAGTGCAAGGGGAAGCCATGGGACAGAGTGATGAAGAAACTGTATTCTCATGCTGACTTCATTCTTTTGAGGGGGGTTTACAAACTATTTAATATCAGTTGCTTCACTGGAACTCAGGGTCTGAAAAATATCTTTAATTCCTAAACAAAGGCCTGATGATTCTAATGTCAGAGATCCTATCTATCTTAAATAAAAGCCTGACAATTAAACTCTGACCTTTTTTCTTTACCTCACCAAATTCCTAAAGGGCCTGGAGAGTCACACTTTTTATTAACTATGTAATATGATTTACTGTCCACCCTGACTCTAGTATAACATTACGTAGAAGATAAAGAAGGAAAATCCAAGTATTTTATGACCCTGTAAAGCTGTCTTTTGGGGACTCTAGCACATTTTAAGACACTTGCTGTCTCTGAAGTCTACCACCACACCCATAAAACATGAATCCAGAAACTTGACTCCCTCATCATTCCTCAATCTTCCTATTTCCTTTACTGCTTTCAGAATTCTTTAAATAAAGCTAGCTGGCTACTTGTCAGTCAGAAAATCTTTGAACCCACATCCACCTATAGCCTATGGGCCCCTGCTTAGAAATGTCTTGCCTTCCTGGACCAAACCAGTGTAAATCTCACATGTATTGATTTATGGCTTCTTACAACTTCTGTCTTTCTAAATTGTGTATAACCAAGCTACAATCCAACCACAATGAGCACATATTTTCAGGATCTCTTGGAATGAATGCCATAGGCCAAGTTTACTCACATATGGCTCATCTTAAATATTTTACAAATCTTGGCATCTTTCTTCAACAAGTCTTATGATTCTAACATCAGAAATTTTATCTATAGGAGCAATAGGCATGCAAATTATCAGTAGCTAGTGGGTCAAAATGCAGTTTGATTAATGCTTAATTATAAGAGTCTTCTATCCAAAATTCTTGTTAACCCTATGAGGATGACTTCAGTATTCTGTCTACTCCTTCCTATTCTGAACCAAGGGATACAACTAAAGAGAAACCCTCTTCTTCCTATCTCAGGTTATAGGTGGCTTGTCCGCTAAAGATTCCACCAATGATAAATTTCCTTATATCAGTTGTTCCTGCTCTTGGCTGACTACTGGCTCCCAGTGGATTTAGCTGGTCAGCCATGTCTGTGGGTCACTTCTATATTCAGCTGACATACTCTCCAGGATAGACCAGAAGACCTGTGGGTCACTCACCTTTTGGTACTGGAGAGAGCAAGGTGTCCTCATGACTTGGCATTTGTTATGGGTGACTCTACAAAAATGGAAAATCCCTGCATCTCATGTTTAAAATAGACTTTTGTATAAAACAGTAAGGCCATTAGCCAGGCATGGTGACTCAAGTCTTTAATCCTAGCACTTTAGGAGGCTGAGGCTAGAGGATTACCTGAGTCCAGGGGTTCAAAACCAGTCTGGGAAACTTGGCTTGACCTTGCCTCTACAAGAAATCAAAAAATTAGCTGGGCATAGTGGCACATGCCTGTGATTCCAGCTACTTGGAAGGCTGAGGTGGAAGGATCACCTGAGCTCAGCAGGTCGAGGCTATGTTGGCCATGTGCGTGCCACTGCACTCCAGCCTGGGCAAACAGAGTGAGACTCCTACTCAAAAAAAATAAAAAACAATAAGGCCATTAAGGTAACTTTTTGAGGAGGCTGAAAATCCCCAGATAGTGACTTCATGCAAAAATAATCAAAGCATAAAAATCCATGTTCACTTGTATTTGCAAAAATAAACTTTGGAAGGAAACACATGAATTAATAAAAGTGGTTTGGGGGATGACAGGATTGGAAGTAAGATTTTGCACTGTATGTCTTTGTTTTTAAAAATTTTTTAACTATTAATGTGAAAATAATTACAGAGAGAAGTTAACAGAATAAGAATAGTATAAATAGCATTCATATACTTTTCTCACAAATTCCCCAATTGTTAATATTTTACCCCACTGGCTTTCTCGTGTGTGCTCACTCTCTACCTTTCTCTTTTCCTGAGTTATTTAAAAGTAAAATGCATACCCCATGTCTTTCTGGTCCTAAATATTTTCATGCATATTTCCTAAGAATAGCAATATTATCTTACATGGCTATTTAAACTTAGTTCAAGATTTTACTGAAGACTTTATAAACCCCAGTAAATTTAACATTCGAATGCTGCTATCTAATCTACTATTGATATTTCAGTTTGGTCAGTTGATTTAATCACGTTGTTTTTAAAAAATTTCTTGAGCATCCATTCATTTAATGCAGCAAAGCTTCTGACAACAGGACCAATACTGAACAGCCACTGGAAATCTAAGCAAGTCAGAGAGAATGAATTAGCTGTGCTTATAGGAGGCAGTGGCTTATAGGAGGAAGAGAAAAGAAGGGAAAAGAAGAGTCGATGCAGAAAGGGCACTTGAACTGGCACTTTCACCCAAAATCTCAGACAACCGAATTTAGGACAATGGTCAGAGGTGAAATCTCAATCCAGCGGTGCAAATTCTGCTCAATATTATAGTCAGTTACCCTCAAACTGTCTTCTGGACAAATCTCTTAGAACAGTGCCAGAGCCTTGGGAGTGGAAACCACAATCAAATTTGAGTCAAATAAAATCTTCATCATTAGGGTTCCCATATAAAATTAAAATCTCAAGTTTTGTGTCCAGGCAACAGGGTATCATTCAAGCTGAGAAAGTTGTTTCTCCTAATCAACTTCAACATCAAGATTACACAAAGTAGGCTGGGTGCATTTTGGGAGGCTGAGGTGGGAGGATCACTTGAGGCCAGGAGTTCAAGACCAGTCTGGGCAACATTACGAGACTCTGTCTCTATTTTAAAAATAAAATTAAAAATTATAAAATAAACAAAAAAAGATTTTGTAAAGTAAAGGTAGACAAGGACTGATAAGGCACCAAATTTACCAAAACCTGCCACCAAGAGCTCCAGACAATGCATTTTTCAGTGATCTGCCCTGTGGACAGCACTGAAAGTGAAACATTCTGTGGACTTGTTTTAAAGGGAGACCTTTATTTTTTAGAGCAAAGGTAAGTTATGGGAGCAAAGTGATTTTTTTTTTTTAAATCAGGGTCTCACTCTGCCATCCAGGCTGGAGTGCAGTGGCACACTCACAGTTTATCATAGCCACCACCTCCTGGGCTCAGGCGATCCTTCCATCTCAGCCCCCTGAGTATCTGGGACTACGAGCTTGTGCTACAATGCCTGACTAATTTGTATTTATTTTATTTTATTTTTCTGTGGAGATGAGGTCTCGCTATGTTGCCTAGGCTGGTCTCAAACTCCTGGGCTCAAGCAATCCTCCCCCTCCAACCTCCCAAAGTGATGGGATTACAGGTATGAACCCCTGCACCCAGCCCTGATGTGATTTTATTGACTGCCTCTCTACTAGCACATCCCAAGAATTTTCTGTCACGTGGAAATCTGGCATTTAGCTCTATCTCTGTGTAAGGTAATGTATCAAGCTTTCAAAGAATTTAAATAGAAATAAGATAAGTTCCTTGAATTTAAGTATAGGAACTCATACCCTAATTTAGTGTCTGATAAAGGAGAATAACCAGAGGATCAAAAGAGGAAAATATGTATGGAGACTTGAGGGGGCAATAAACATGGAAAGGGGAATCTTTAAGCTGGACATTGAAGGGGGATCAACTTAAACTGACAAGAAAATAATTGGGCATCTGGGTTAAATCATACTGACCCACAGTATCAATTGTTTTCACTGTATTGAGATTTGGGGGAACCTTGGATAATTATAAAAGTAGTACTATGAAATTTGACATTAAGTCTATTGTAGAGTGTGTTCAATGAATCTTTTTGTTCCTTATAACAGCAGTCCCTAACCTTTTGGGCATCAGTCACCAATTTTGTGGTAGACAATTTTTCCTTGGGTGGGGTGGAGGAGATAGTTTTGGGATGATTCAAGTGCATAACATTTATTGTGCACTTTATTTCTATTATTATTGCATTGTAATATATAATGAAATAATTATGCAACTCACCATTTTTAAAAAAAGAGAGGTGTGGACGGAAGTGATAAGTAAAATAGTGGGTGGGGCACACGCAGACTAAAATAAGTGTCAGATTCTGACTTAAAGTCTGCCACCAGATGCAGCTATACAATTGAAGTACATCAACTCACTGATAGGATTTTGATATGCGTTTATAAGCAATTGAATTACTATGGTCTCTGTGCAGTCAAACCTCACTGCTAGTGTTAATCTGTATTTGCATCCACTCCTCAGCGCTAGCATCACCACCTCAGCTCCACCTCAGATCATCAGACACTAGATTCTCATAAGGAGCACGCAACCTAGATCCCTCGCTTGTGCAGTTTACAATAGGGTTTGCACTCCTAGCCGCTGCTGATCTGACAGGAGGTGGAGCTCAGGCAATAATGTGAGTGAGGGGGAGCAGCTGTAAATACAGACAAGACTTTACTCGCCCATCACTTACCTCCTGCTGTGCGACCTGGTTCCTAACAGGCCATGGATGGATACCGGTCCATTGCCCAGGGGTGTGGGACCCTTGTTTTATAATACAAAGTCCTGAAAGAAATTCCTGGCTGGTTTTAATACCAAAAGCAGTTCAGCTTAGTAATTGGTTTTCTTATATTGACTCTCTAAATTGTGCAACTGACCAAGTTTTTGGTTTTGGTTGTTGGGTCTTTTTTTTTCTTTTTACATAGGGCTATTAGAAGGGAAGCATGTGGCCCACCCATAGGTCTGGCTTCATTTGATAATCCTGTTCTTGTTCTCTTTTACTCTTTTGCCCCACTTTTAAGTCTACTTATCACATTTCAAATATCTTGCCTTTAATTCTTACTGGATGAGATGCAATTCATAGCTAGAGGAACAAACAAAACAGTCAAATGTGGAAAATAACTACACTACACAGTGTAGTTTTAGCATAGAGATAACCAGAATTCTGAATTCAGGCACTGTTCACAAGAGTCTGCCACACCCTTCAAAACACAATTTCTGCTTGCCTCTGAAGTAGCACTGTCCCCCCTCAGGAGTGCATCTGGGAAAAAGTCCCCTTCCCATGTTTATTGCCCCCTCAAATCTCCATACATACTTTCCTCTTTTGATCCTCTGGTTAGTCTCCTTTATTGGACATTTAATTAGAGTCTGATTTCCTATACTTAAATTCAAGAAATTTATCTTATTTCTATTTAAATTCCTTGAAAGCTTGACACATTGCCTTGCACAGAGAGAGAGTTAGATGCCAGATTTCCATGTAACAGAAAATTCTTGGGATGTGTTAGTATGGAAGCAGTGAATAAAATCACAGCAGGACTGGGTGCAAGGGTTCATGCCTGTTTGGGAGATACTAGGAGTGCATCGTTTTAGGGATTATACTGAGCCAAAGAAATGTTGAGTCACTCAGTCTAGGGATTGCATGCAGAATTGGAAAAAAATTGTTCATGTATAACACTCATTGTGAAATGGGCAAACATGTTGTAAGAATCTCCAAAAAAATATTCACTGAAGTCTAATGCAGCATCGCACAACAATGCCAATGGGTTCCTAGAACACTTACCTAGCAGGGGAAGCCTGTACTACAAGGGGCCTGCCCTCCAAAAGATAGTTCTGGGTTTTGGAGGGCGTTCCCCCTCATACCTGCCTCCATCTTCTCATGCCATTCTTCCCTGAGTGTGTATACAAATTTTGCTCTGATTTCCAGATCCACCATGACAAGAACAGTGCTTTCTCAGAAACAGCCAAGTTCTTTGTAACACATTTTGCCTCCAGTACAGAATCTTGTCTGGGATCATGTAATGCATTCTTTGTTATGTCTCTTTACCTTCTTTAATCTGGAATAATTCCTCAGCCTTTCTTGGCTTATTGTTGCTATTGTTCTTTCAACATTGACATTTCTGAGGAAGAAAGCTCCGCCCTTTTTAAATAAAACATTTCACATTTGGGGTTTATTTGGTGATTCATTATCTTTAGTTTCAAATCATGCATCCCTGCTAGAATATGACATATGTGATGCTGTGTCCTCCTCAGGATATCACATCTGGAGGCACACGATGTCACCTCACCTGGTGATCACCTGGTCTAATCTTTCCACATTACGAGTTAGTAATTTTTGCCTGGTAACTAATAAGCAATTTATGCAGAGACACAAGCATCTGGTTTCTCATCAGAATGCCTCACCCTTAGATTGAGCATCCACTAATGGAACTTGCTTAAACCAGTCTTCCCTACAATGGTTGCACAGTGACTTTCCAATGTCAACTCTCCAACACATTTTCCTGCCAGCCCCTGGTATTCTTATGTAAGCAGAGCCTTCCCCTCACACCTGTTTATTTACTTCCATATTATCAACATGGAGTCATAGATTCCTATTTTTTCAGTTTGTATATTTTATTTTAATCAATGGTTTATGTTGACCCAAGTGACTGTCTTACCTATTTAACAATAATAAAGTTAAATTTAAAAAATAACTTAAGGCTATGCAATGACCTTTTGGAGTCATGTTTTTCTGTAGCTCTTAAAGTGAAGACTTCTTAATTTCCTGCTATAGATATAACTCTGCTCAACTCTTGCATAACTAGAAGGACCTCAAGCTCTCCAGCTTGACATCTCCAATAAGATCACACTAACCTGAAAGTCCAGATTATAATGGCCCTAGCACACACACACACGTCAGGACCAAAGCATGAATGTTCTGACATTTGTCCTCCCCACCCCTATCACTCAAAGCTTACTTCAGTTAATAATGAGGTGCCCAAAGAGGTCTCATGTGTTGTCATCCACAAGGCTGTGTGTGTTCTTCCCTTCTAACCTCTCCATGGTACCCTTGGCCTACACAGCAACCTGAGGCTGCCTCATCATTGCTGCCATGACCACAAGTGCCCCCTGTGAATCTACTGCCCAGTCAGGCCAGGGTGCCATCTCCAAGGGCTCCTAAAGCTGCAAGACCTTTGATGTGACAATATGTCTATGACTAGTCCCATGTGCACGGGACTGAGGCTCAAATAGAGCCAAGCATCTTGTTGAAATTGTCCAATTAGATCATGAGATCCTAGGGACCTAGAACCAGCAGTTGGTGTAATAGCAGCAATTAATTCCTGCCAAGGGCTTCACTCTAATGCTGGTGTCAAAAATCTTGAGGTCTGGTCCTGCCCTGAATCTCACTTCCCCAAAAATGAGTCTAAACCCTAACTGTGGTAAATGGGCCCAGGACATTGTGATGTCCCTAGGACTGAACTTTCACTTCTGAATGTAGAGTCAGCTGAAGGCTGAAAGTCAGTCCCACCTTTGCTCATCCTAAACAATGTTTTAGAACTTTCAGTTTAAAGCAAAAGCATGCATGTTTTGACACTGAAACTAAACATAAGGAAATGTGAAAATCTTAGTTTCAAATTGTGTCCTAATATTTAGGGAAGAAACACTTGTTGAGTACTTACTGTATGAGTCCTCTCAATAATTACCTACCTTGGCAGGGAGCAATTACACACACAATTGGTCGATACATCAGAATAATGGAAAAGTTGAGTCAAAATTACATGATACTATTATTCTCCTTTCAGAATGACCAAAATGTTAAAAGTTTAAAAATCTCATTTTGACCAGGCATGTGGAAACGGGCACTCTTGTACACTATTTTGGAAATGGCCAGCATTAACCTGACACCAACGCCAGACAAAGACAGTACAAGAAAAAAAAATTGCAGTTCAATATTCCTCATGAATAGAGATGCAGAAATCCTCAACAAAATACTAGCAAACTGATTCCAGCAACATATTAATAGAATTATACACCATGATCAAGAGAGATTTATCCCTGAATGCAAGAGTGGTGGTTCAATAAAAATAATCAATCAATGTACTGTACCACACTAATAGAATGTAAGGAAATAACCACATGATCATCTCAATTAGTGCAGAGAAAGCACTTGACAAAATCAAACACCATTTCATGATATTAATAGAAACACTTAAAAACTAGGAATAGAAGGAAAATTTCTCAGCACAATAATGGCCATATATGAAAACCAACAGCCAACATAGTACTCAATAGTAAAAGATTAAAAACCTTTCCCATATGATCAGGAACAAGACAATAAAGCACATTTATACTACTTCTATTCAAGATAGTACTGGAAGTTCTAGCCAGACAAATTAGAAAATAAAAGAAATAAAATACATCCAAATTGGAAAGAAAAGTAAAATGATGTGTTCACATGAGGGTTCCAATTTCCACACATTCTTGCCAACACTTGTTTTCCATGGTAGCCATCCTAGTGGGTATAAAATAGTATCTTGCTTTTTATCTGCATTCCCCTGGTGACTAATTATGTTGAGTACCTTTAAATGTGCTTGTTAGTTATTTGTATATATTTGAAGAAAAACCTATTCAATTTATTTGCCTATTTTTTAATTGAGTTGTGTGTTTTATGTTTGTTGAGTTATAGAAGTTCTTTATATACTCTGGATATTAATTCCTTATCATATATATAATTTGCAAACATTTTCTCCCATCTGTAAGTTATCAATAAAATTGAAAACAGGAAGTCAATAGAAAAAAATAAATGAAACTAAAATCTAGTTCTGCCTGGCAAGGTAGCTTATGACTGTAATCCTAGCACTTTGGGAAGGCAAGGCAGGAGGATCACTTGAGACCAGGAGTTTGGGACCAGCCTGGGCAACATAGTGAGATCCCATCTCTATTAAAAAAAATTTTTTTTTAAGTAAAAAAAAAATCCAGTTCTTTTAAACAAATCAATAAAATGATAAACCTCTAACCTAACAAAACAACAACAAAAAAAAGACACAAGTTATTCACATTAAAAATGAAAGAGGAGGCCGGGCTCGGTGGCTCAGCCTGTAATCCCGCGCTTTGGGAGGCCGAGGTGAGTGAATTGCCTGAACCCGCGAGTTCGAGACCCACCTGGGTAACTTGGCGAGACCTCATCTCTACAATAAATCAACAACAACAAAAAAATTAGCTGGGCGTGGTAGCGCGCGCCTGTAATTCCAGCTACTTGGAAGGCTGAAGCGGAAGGATCGCCGGAGCCCAGCAGGTTGAGGCTGCGGTGGCCGGGAGCAGCCACTGCACTCCGGTCTGGGCGACTGAGTGAGACTCCAACTCAAAAAAAAGAAAGAGGACTCATCACTACTGATCCCATTAACATTGGAAGGATAATAAACAAATATTATTACAAATCTATGCCTACCAATTTGATAACTTAGAAGAAATGAACCAATACCTTGAAAAACCCAAACTACCAAAACCCGCACAAGGAGAAATGCATAATCTGGACTGACCTACATTTATTAAACAAATTAAATCTTATGTCTTTCACAAAAAATTTATCTTAAGCAGATGCAAATTTTAAATGTAAAAATCTTCTTGCAGATAACATAGGAGAAAATCTAGATGACCTTGGTGTTTTTAATGAGTTTTTAAATATAATAACATGAAAGAAGAAATCAATAAGCTGAACTTTATTAAGATTAAAAATTTCTGGTCTGCAAGAAAAAAAGTGTTAAAAGAATGAATAGACAAATTACATACTGGATAAAAATATTTACACACACACACACACACATTTGTGTATATATATATATCCAGTAATGGAGTTGTATCCAAAATACATAAAGAACTGTTAGAACTCAACAATAAGAAAACAACCCAATTTTTAAAATGAACAAAATATCTAAACAGACATCTCACCACAGATGATATACAGATGGCAAATAAGCTTATGAAAAGATGCTCAACATCATATGTCATTGGAGAACTGCAAATTAAAACAACAATGGGATATCCCTACACACATATCAGAATAGCTAAATTCTTGAAAAAAACTAACAATATCAAATGCTGATGAGAATGTGAATGTGTAGCAACAAGAATGCTCATTCATCAATGATGGAATTGCAAAATGATTCAGCCACTTTGGAAGATAGTTTGGCACATTATTGCAAAGGACAGATAATCTTATATAATTCATAAATCACACTCCTAGTTATATACCCAATTGAACTCAAAACTAGGATCACACAAAAATCTGTACACAAATATCTATATAGTAAATAAAAATACTTTTTTGTACATAGTGTATAAAGTATTTTTCATGATTGCCAAGAAATTAGATTAACCAAGATGTCCTCAAAAAAGTGAAGGAATGCAAAATCTGTGGTATCTTCATACAATAGAACTCAAGAGATGCAAAAAGAGCATTTAACAAAATTCAACACCTTTTCATAATACAAAACACTCAGCAAATTTGAAATGGCGGACATTTTCTCAGTCTGATAAAGGATATATATTTTAAAAACCCTCAGTTAATATTATACTTAGTGATGTAATACTAGAAGCTTTCCTCCTTAGATCAGATACGAGACAAAGATGTACACTTTCTCCATGTCTGTTCACATTGTACTGATGGATTCAGATAGGGCAATTAGGCAAGGGGAAAAAAGAGTACTTATATTGAAAGGAAGAAGTGAAACTATCTCTGTATGCAGATGTCATGATTTTATAGTATATAGACAACCTTAAAAAATCCACCAAAAAGACCAATAAGGCAAATAAGTAAGTTAGGGATACAAGATCAAAATATAAAAATCACTTGTATTTTTATACACTAGCAGTGAACAATCTGAAAATGAAATTAAAAAAACAATTCCATTTTCAATAACATAAAAATTCTTAAGGATAATTTAACCAAGATGTGCAAAAAAATTTAATCACAGGGTGTGAAGTGGTATCTCATTATGATTTTGACTTACTTTTTCTTTTTTTTTTTTTTTTTTTGAGTCAGGGTCTCATTTTGTCACCCAGGTTGGAATGCAGTGGCACAATCACGGCTTACTGCAGCCTTGACTTCCTGGGCTCTGAATACCATAAAACAATATAAAAATAAGTTAAAGACCTAAGTAAATGAAAAGTCATTCGGTGTTCATGGACTAGAAAGTTCAATATTGTTAAGATATCAATATTCCCCAATTGACCTATAGATTCAATGTAATCTACCAAAATTCCTTTTTAATTTCTTGGTTGTTCCTTTGAAACACAGACGTTTTATAGTTTTAATTATTATGTGGCCCTTTTAATCCATTTTGAGTCAATTTTTGTATATGATGTGACGTAGGGGTACAAATTTATTTTTTATATGTGACTACTTACATTTCCTGATGCCATTTGTTGAAAGGCTCATTCACTATGAATGGGCTTGTCATCCTTATCAAAAATCAATTGACCATAGATATATGATTTTACTTCAGGACTCTCAATTACATTCAATTGATCTATAAGTCTACAATCTTGAAAACAAGAAAGAACAAAGTTGGAGGATTCATACTTCCTGATCACAAAACTTACTACAAAAGTGATCAAAACAGTGTGGTACTGAAATAAGAGTAGATGTAAAGATCAATGGAATATAATTGAAAGTTCAGAGGAAAAACTAAAAATTGCTTAGAAGAAAACATAAATATAAATCTCTATGATGTTGAATTATGCAATGATGTCTTAAATATGACACCAAAATCACAAGCAATGAAAAATATTATAAATTAGATTTCATGAAAATTAAAAACATTTGTGGTCAAAGGCTACTATCAAGAATTTAAAAAGGTCCAGGAGTAGTGACTCATGACTGTAATCCAAGCACTTTGGGCTGCCAAGGCGAGAGGATGCCTTGAGCCCAGGAGTTTGAGATCATCCTGGGCAACATAGGGAGACCTTGTGTCTATAAAATATTTTTTAAAAAATTAGCCAGGTGTGGTGGCATACACCTGTAGTCTGAGGCACAAGACTCACCTGGGCCTAGGAGGTTGAGGCTGTTGTGAGCTATGATCATGCCATTGCATTCCAGTCTTTAATTAATTAATTTAAAAAAGGAACCCGCAGAATGGAAATACACAAAAGACCAATAAACACATGAAAAGATGCTGAACATCATTATTCCTTAATAAAATGTGAATTAGGCCAGGCTCAGTGGTTCACGCCTGTAATCCTAGCACTTTGGATGCCAAGGCCTTGAGCCCAGGAGCTTAAGACCACCTAGGCAATATAGTGAAATCTTATTTACAAACATTTTAATAGCTAGACATGCTGGCACACACCTGCACTCCCAGCTACTCGAGAAGTTGAGGCGAAAGAATTGCCTGAGCCCAGGAAGTTAAGGCTGTGGTAAGCCGTGATTGTGCCACTGCATTCCAACCTGGGCGACAAAATGAGACCCTGACTCAAAAAATAAAAATAAAAAGTAAATAAAACCCAGAATGAGATACCACTTCACACCCTGTAATTAATTTTTTTTAAAAAAGAAACTAACAAGCATTAGTAAAAATGTGGAAAAATTAAAGCCTGTCTCCTATTTGTCTCCCTCTGACTCCCTGTCTTACTCTGAACTTCTTCATCTTCTTCTGGGCAGCGCAGATGTTCTTGTTTCTTTGAAAAATGAAACAGAGAAGCACCATTTCTGCCCGAAAACACATGTGAAGAGGTGTAGATTCAGGTGAGTTCTCTTACAGACATTTGATGCTTTCCTCTAATTTTATTTATTTATTTATTTATTTATTTATTTATTTTGATTTATTGTAGAGATGAGGTCTCACCAAGTTGCCCAGGCGGGTCTCGAACCCGCGGGCTCAGGCAATCCACTCACCTCAGCCTCCCAAGGCGCGGGATTACAGGCTGAGCCACTGAGCCCGGCTACCTCTAATTTTAATAGCCTGTAGCAGAAGTACCTAAATCTTGGTGGGCATCAGAACTATCTGGAGGGCTAGTAAATATACAGACTCCTGAGCCTTATCTCTGGAGGCTCCAATTCCTCTGGCAGACGGATTCCTAAGAAGCTGCATATGTTTAGAAAAGCTGATCTGTGAACCCTACTTCAAGAAGAACTGACATCTATACTGTTTTTCTTTTCCTTATGCTGAAAGAAGTGAAGAGATCTGTTTGGCTACAAATATTTATGTAACGCCTAGCCATTATTGGTAGCTTGTAATTTAGAGCTGGGTTTCTCAGTCTAAATTATTTAGTGGGCCAGAAAGCTAAATTCACTCCCTTAGAATTGAGGTGGGCCACAGAGATGGGGAAGGGGAAAGAGAACAGGTAAATGGGAGCCAGACCACTAGAATGTAATTTGTGGAGGTTTGAAGTTTGGCATTCTTCTCATTTGCATCCCCAAGAACTTCCAGGCCCAGAAAACGAGTGTCTCTGAAATTTTTGAGTAAATGAATTAATAATCAGAAAAAATGAATTATCTTTGTAGATGCCCAATATCCCCTTTATTTCTAATTTACTAGTTTATATCATAAAAGAATATTGAGTTTTACCAAATGCTTTTCTGCATTTATCAAAAAAGATCATATAGTTTTTGTCTTTATTGTTACAATGGTGACTTAAATTGATTCATACTCAAATGCTAAAACAACCTCACATTTCTGGGATAAACCCCACATGGTCATGTATGTTGTATTATCCTTTTTAAATATATTGCTGGATTTGATTTGTTAATATTTTGTTTAGAATTTTTGTGTCTGTGTTCATGAACAATATTGGTCTGTAGTTTTATTGTAATTTTTTGGTCTAATTTTGATAGTCTCATAAAGCAAGTTGGGAATAATATTAATTTTTGATAGTTTGTATAAAACTGGTATTATTCTCTCCTAATGTTTGAAAAATTTACTAGAAAAATCATCTTGTTCTGGAGTTTCTTTTGTGGCAAAGTTTTTACAGTTAATTATATTTCTATAATAAAGGTAGGGCTATTCAGATTTGCCATATCATCTCACATTAGTTTTTGTATACTGGATTTTTAAAGAAACTTGTCCATTTCATTTAAGAAATTGTTGGATGGGTTAACATAGAATTAGTCATAATATTTGTGTTATCCTTTTAAAGTCTTTAAGATCTATAGCAACAATCCTGCTTTCATATCTGTTATTGACAATTTATATACTCTCTCTTTCTTTTCTCAATACATCTAGCTATGTTTTTATAAATGTATTAAAATTTTGTCAGACCAAGACCAATTTTGATTTTGTTCATTTTCTTTCTTTTTTATTTTCTATGTGCTTTATTTCTGTTTTTATTTTACTATTACCTTCCTTCTACTTACTTTGAGTTTAATTAGCTCTTATTTTTCTTTTTTCTTTCCTTTTTTCCTTTTTTTTTTTTTTTTTAGTTGAGTTGGAGTCTCACTCTGTCACCCAGGCTGGAGAGCAGTGACACACTCATAGCCACCCCAGCGTCGACCTTCTGGACTCCGGCGATCCTTCTGCCTCAGCCTTCCAAGTAGCCAGAACTATAGGCACATGCTACCAGCCCCGGCTAATTTTTGGTCTATTGTAGAGACGAGGTCTCACCAAGTTGCAATCCACTCGCCTCGACCTTCCAAAGTGTTGGGATTATAGGCTGAGCCACCAAGCCTGACCAGCTCTTATTTTTCTAGCTTCTTGAGTCACTGATTTTAGGACTTTGATTTTAGACCTTTATTCTTTCTAATATAAGCCTTTGAAGATATAGATTTCTCTATAAGCACTGCTTTGGTTGCGATCCATGAATTTTGATATGTGGTATTTTCATCATTATTCAGTTTATTATTATTCACTTTCTTCTTTGCCTCATAGAGTCTTTGTATTTTGGCTTTTTCATTATTTCAAAATTACTGGAGCTTTTCTAGATATCTAGTGTAGATTTCTAATTCCTTTTAGTTTTTCATATAACTTATATTTCTCTGCTGAATTTCTTATCTTCCCACTTATCATGACTACGTTTTCCTTTATTTCCTTGAGCACAGTTATATAGCTGCATTTTAATCCTTATTTGTAAATTCCAACATATGGCTTATCTCAGATTCAGTTTTATGATTGTCTTTTCTTTTGAGACGGGTTATTTTCCTTTCTTTATATGCTGAGTAATTTTGGATTGTATCCTGAACATTGTGAATGTTATGTTATGGAGACTGTAAAGGAAAATTAAAATATCTCAGGACCTCCAAACTCCTTATGAAAAGGAAAAGTTAAACCTGGAGACTGAGTCATGCAACACCCTCTTCCAAATAAATAGCTGTTACCTGCATTTTGCAGCAGCCAAATCTCCATGGAGAGATAAAAGCCTCAGACATCTACAAAAAATTGCCCCCAGAGATCATGCATACTAAATTCTTTGCTGGCTTCCCATAAACAAGGACATGCCAATGGTAACTGTAGGTCTACAATCTAAGTCTACCTCCTACAACTAAAGTCTGTTGTTTACTCACACCTGTAATCTCAGCAGTTTGGTAGGCAGAGGCGAGAGGATCACCTCAACCCAGGGGTTAAGGACCTGCCTGGGCAACTTGGTGAGATTGCGTCTCTACAATAAATCAAAAAATTAGCCAGGCATTGTCGTGCACACCTGTAGTTCTAGCTACTTGGAAGGCTGAGGTAGAAGGATCACCTGAGCCCAGCAGGTTGTGACTGCAGTAGCCGTGAGCATGCCACTGCACTCCAGTCTGGGTGACAGAGTGAGACTCTGATTTTAAAAAAAAAAAAGTCTGTTGTTCAATTTCACACTGATAATGTTGATTATAAACTTGTCTTCCTAGGTACAGAACAAAGCACAAGATCAGTTATCCACCCCCTATTCAGAGATGTTCGCATAATTGATTCTTCCTTTAATCCCTTTTTTCTCTTCAAACATATACCTTAGCTTATGTAAAATACAGATTTTCTGGTCACTAACTAAAGCCTCACAAGAATGTAACAATTTGCATTACCACCTACCTACTGCACTTCCTACATGCCTTCCCCACTTAAGGAAGTATACAAATACTAAACCACCTGAAAACCTCTTTGGAAAAACAGCTGCGGATGTGACTGTGGCTCATGTTTTTCCTGGACACTTAAACCTCGACTGATTGAGACTTTCACCTCAGAGACTCATTTCAGTTATCACGATCCCGGATTCTGTTTCATTCTTCTTCAAAGTGTTGGTTGATTATTTGCCATTTGTTTGTTCGATGTGGCAGGCTCAAACTCTGTCTCCCTTGAAATGGGTAGCAGTACAAATAAATCCCAGTTCAGTTCTTTTAGCTTTCACTGGTGGTAATGCAAATTTTTGAATTTGGGCAATTTGTACACAGAATTTGGTACTCTTGTTCTCTAACCCTTTCCTTTCTGTAATTTCCCCCCTCACTTTCCAGTAGTTGCCCCAAATTTGAACTGGCTTTTCAAGACAGAAAAAGTTGTGAGTTTTCTACTAGAGTTTTAGTTGTCCCTCATGACCAAGTCCTGCCCTTAAGCCAAAGCCATAAAACTGGAAATCTGACCCAGAGCATTCAGCTGTTCTCTTCTCTGACATGCCTAATCCCCTTCAGTATCATTTGCTTTTGGTAGTTCTTCAGTGCCCTCAAGAACCTTATTTTTGATCCAGGGCTGACAGTTTTATTTGTAGAAGTGTTGGTCACATAGGAGCTTACTCAGCCATTACTGGAAGTGGAACTCAGTTATGTTATCTTCTACACAGTAAGTAATGCAGTATTTAGTAACTTGGCAGACAAAGACTGAAAATCATTTTACCAATCCATTCAAGCTGCATTATTCAGGACCACAGATCAAGAAAAGACTGGGTAAGGCAGGAAGAGATGAAAGTTAACTGATTTCCTGTTATCCCAGTACAGCCTGAGAACTTCTATTCTGGAGGGTTGAGGGGGGAAAATGTGAACTCCACTGGAAATGGAGGTGTGCGATCACCCTGCCTTTGTGATATAGGCCACACAAATCATCATTCAAGGAAGTCAACTCATCTCCCTGTTCTGCATTTGTGAGAGATGTTAAAACACTGAGAGTTTGTAAAACTACTAGTCTTGTAGTAAATTAGAATAAATTTAGAGACATTTCCAACCACCTAGTTGGGTGCTGATGTTAAAGCTGGATCAAGTCGGACGTGGTGGCTCTCACCTGTAATCCCAGCACTTTGGGAGGTGGGAGTGAGAGGATTGCCTGAGCCCACAGGTTCAAGAGGCAATTGGGCAACTTGGTGAGACCGTGTCTCTACTATAAATCAAAAAAATTAATGGAGCATGGTGGTGCACACCTGTAGTTCCAGCTACTTGGAAGGCTGAAGCAGAAGGATTGCCTGAGCTTAGCAGGCTGAGCCTGTGGTGGCCATGAGTGTTCCACTGTATTCTAGCCTGGGTGACAGAGTGAAACTCTGACTCAAAAAAAAAAAAAAAGAATTTGGATCAGGTCGTTTAAGGGGTCAGGGGAAAACAAGAGTTTATTCAGTAGATTTAGGGAACACCTATAGAAATGAAGGGTATTTAGAAAGCCTCTGATCCAAAATAGCTCCACTTTCAACCTGTCACACTACAGAAAATCCCAGATATTTCTCTAATTTCTGTTTTCATCCTACGCTATGAGCTTCTTGTAGGTAGAGACTATTTATTCCTCATTTTTATGTCCTAGAATCTAGCATCTATCAGAGTACCTGGCAAACATCAGGATCACTAAGGGCTGTCACATTGAGTCAGATTTGCCCATTAAAAAAAATTATTATTATTATTTGAGGTGGTCTCACTCTGTCACCCAGGCTGGAGTGCAGTGGCACAATCATGGCTCACCACACCCTCGACCTCCTGGGCTCAGGAGATCCTTCCATCTCAACCTCCTGAGTAGGTGGGACTACAGGCATATGCTACCATGCCAGACTAATTTTTTAATTTTTTATAGAGACGAGGTCTCACTATGTTATCTAGGCTGGTCTTGAACTCCTGGATTCAAGCAATGCTCCTGCCTTGTCTTCCCAAAGTGCTAGGATTTCATGAGCCACCACGCCCAGCCAGATTCACCTAGCTTTAAAATGTGAATATTGAATTTCTATATGTCAGAAAAATTAAAATACCATAGACAATTGAGAGGGCAAAAACACAATGGGTTGGCCATACTAGGTAAAGTACTCTTAAAAATTCATAAGAAAAATATATTATTTCATATTATGGAAAATGAGCAAAATTCATAAATCCTTTACAAATAGGAAACACAAACAGACAATAAACATATAAAAGCATATGCATTCCTCTTTAGGAACCAAAAATACAAACTAAAACCATCATACACATTTGCAACTCTCTTCATTTGGGTCCCTGGAGACACAAAGGGACTTGATTGCCAAAAATAAGTCTTGAGATCCCATTATTATTTCTCTTATCCAAACCTAGATCAGAGAGAAACTCAGGCTATTTCTCCAATCCACTCCTCAAAATAAAAGGCAGTAGAGCCTGGGTTTTCATGTTGACTCCTTTGCGACCTCCTGGCTTTATACACTAAGAAGGTTATTTTACCAGACAGAACTTCAGTTTCCTCTCCTGCAAAATGGAGGTGGTCATGCCTTACAGAGAGCTGCAGGATGAAATGAAGGGGATGGCATAATGTGTTAGCACAGAGCCTGGCACAGAGTAGGCGATGGGACCTCTCTTATCTGGCTCAGGCAGCTGCTTTATCCAAGTCTCTCACCCTCATTCACCTCCCTCAAGGAGAAATCCCAGCTCTTCATAATCACTTTCTCTCCCTTTTCAAATTCCAGCCCTTCTTGTCACCTTCTATCCCTTTTTTCTCCTCAGCTTTTGAATCTCACCATTTCTAACATCTCACTAACAGAGGGGATTGGATACATTTGACTCAATGCAGTTTTCTTAGCTACTCCCCTCCTATTGGACACCTGGGTTGTTGCCACTTGCTTTTGCCTATAAGGTGTGCTGCAAACCAAATTCCCAAACTGTGAAGCTTTCTGCTCTGAGAATTTACCATCTGTGTTAATGAGGAGTTGGCCTCCCAGAGTGTCAGTGTTTATTGTAGTCTTGAAATAATTTTGCTCTGTCTCATCCTCTCTTTTCAAGGCTGTTCCAGGACACAGTACGTTCCCTGGCATAATCCTGCCATCAGTATTTCTGCACTTTAGGGAAAAGAAGGAAGAAAGGGAGGGAGGGGAAGAAGGAGGGAGGCCTAATAAATTCTCACTAGATATTTGTTGAATAAATGAAAGAATAACTCTGGGATTGATGCTGGGTAGGATGCGGTATTGTTATTCTGTGGGTTCTTTGGCTTCGCCACAGAAAGGAATTTCAGAGCAAGTCCAAATTATAGTTTAAGAATTTATTAGAAAGAAAAGGATGTGCTCAAGAAGAAGCATGGGTACCTTGAGAGGGCACGTGCTTGCCTTTGACAAGAAGCTTTGTATACTTTTACAATGATGATTAAGCAAACCTTGAGCTAAGAGTGGAGGGCTGCAGGTGTCTGGTCACAAGTTTTGATTACCATCTCTTAAGCTTTTAAGATTGCAGGGACCTTCTAAATAATGAAAATTACTGCTTAACTAGATTTGGACTTTTCTTAGAAAATCATGTCTGTGCTTTGGGTAAGTCCCTATTGTTTCTGTGATGTATTGCACTGGTGGTCCCACATTCTAACCCACAAGGTGGTCAGGTCTGATATGCCTAGTCTGTCAGGTGAAGGTCATATATGTGTATGGATAAGAAAGATGCCCAAACACTTACCCTACTGTAATTTAGACCTGCCTAAGAAAACCTGCCTACTTCTAAACTATGTTAACTATGCCTGCCTCAGGGTCACTAGCTCTATTTTGTAAATGAGGAACTAAGATTCAGAAAGGTTAAATAGCTTGCCCAAGAGCACAGAAATTGGACCCAAGTTTGATTTCAGGTCTTTGAATCCAGTTCCACTGCTCTTTTTCCTATATCTACTGGGTGGGGAGAATAGACCAGCTTAGTGCTGCTCAGTGCCAATCTGCAAGAAAAAAGAAAGCCTATGACAGAGTGTAAAGCAATGCATTGCTTTCTTTATCAAGAAAATCTTGATATGGAAAAAAAATGTAAACAATGTGCTTGTTGGCTTTATATTCTGGCACAAGTTCCCAATCTCATGACAAACATTTGGTGAATTGGACCAGACCTTTTTGTAACGTGGGTCCCACTGAACTCTAGCGTTAACTGCATGGCTTTAAACTCCACACCTCTGTCGTTTCAGAAGCTCTCAACGTCTCTGCTGTCTGGTCCAGATGGAATCCTCAGGCTTCTTGGAGTCCACCACCACTTTTGATTATGATCTTTATAGCCTTGAATGTGAGAACAAGACCTTTGTCTTTGCCACCTTCACGGCCACCATCCTGTACTCCTTGGTGTTTCTCCTCAGCCTGGTAGGCAACAGCCTGGTGCTGTGGGTGCTGGTGAAGTATGAGAGCCTGGAGTCCCTGACCAACATCTTCATCCTCAACCTGTGCCTCTCAGACCTGATGTTCTCTTGCTTGTTGCCCGTGTGGATCTCAGCCTTCCACTGGGGCTGGGTGCTGGGGGACTTCCTCTGCAAGCTTCTCAGCATGATCTTCTCCATCAGCCTCTACAGCAGCATCTTCTTCCTGACTGTCATGACCATCCACCGCTACCTGTCTGTGGTGAGCCCCCTCTCCACCTTGCGCGTGCCCACCCTCCGCTGCCGCGTGCTCGTGACCACAGCTGTGTGGGCAGCCAGCATCCTGTCCTCCATCCCCGATGCCATCTTCCACCGGGTGCTTCCCGGGGGCTGTAAGTACTTTGAGCTCAAGGCGTTCCTTGCCTCAGTCTACCAGCACAATGCCTTCTTCCTGCTCTCAGCAGGGATCATCCTGTTCTGCTATGTGGAGATTCTCAGGACACTGTTCCGCTCCCGCTCCAGGCGACGCCACCGCACAATCAGGCTCATCCTCACTATTGTGACTGCGTACTTCCTCAGCTGGGCCCCCTACAACCTCCTCCTGTTTCTGCAGACACTGCTGAAGTCTAGGGTCATCCAGAGCTGCGAGATCCACCAGCGGCTGGAGTACGCCCTGGCCATCTGCCAAAAGATCGCCTACTCCCACTGCTGCTTCAACCCGGTGCTCTACGTCTTTGTGGGGGTCAAGTTCCGCACACACCTCAAAAATCTTCTCCTCCGGCTTTGGTCCTGCCGGCCACAGGCACCCGGCCCTGCCCCATGCCTCCATTCCCCTGGCGCCTTCACCTACGAGGGCGCCTCCTTCTTCTGAGGGGACTGTGTGACTTTGCAGGCAGCTGTGGACGGAGGCTAGACCGGATTAAGAAGTAGGCCAGGAAGGAACACTGCTGAGGACACAGTGGTGGGGACACCACCTACAGATCCAGGCCTGGGATGGAACAATTCTATCACACCAGTGGGTTCTATGACTGCAGAAAAGTGGCTTCCCACCCGGGAATTTTATATTGCCATCTAGAAAAACATTTATTCGACTGAGTTCTTCATTCATTCCTTCATTCAGACATGGATTTGTTATCAGTGCCTGGATCAGAAGGTTCTAAAACATGAAAAGATTCTGGGAAAAGAGCTTCCTTCCAGACTTCAGGAGATCCTGAAGCTCAATGTGTGTGATAACCACGTGAAGTAGGTTGCTGGCAAGGCAGTGTCTCCTTTCCCTGACGGAAGGGGTGTCCCAGCTGATTTGTCTACTTTGGAAAGGGCTGACTCTATTTCTCAGTGACTGCCAGATGAGGTTGTCAGCAGGACAAGGGGAAACACACCCTCCAATAAGCATAGTCATGATGAAATCGCATTTTAAAAATCCACAGCTAGAATGGCCATATCAATCCGGACATGGTGGTTCATACCTGTAATTCCAGCACTTTGGGTGGTCAAGATAGGAGAATTACTTGAGCCCAGAAGTTCGAGGCTGCAGTGAGCTGTGATCATGCCACTGCACCCCACTCTAGGCCACAGAATGAGACTCCAACTCAAAGAAAAAAAAAAAGAACAGAGACATGTTCTATATCCTGGCTTCATTCAGTTCCTGGCACATGAACTAGCCTTTAAATATTTAGTCCATAAATATTTTAGTGAAGGAATGAGTGTAATAAGTGCTACCTTCTGCACAAAGTCTTAATTTAGAGGATACAAAAATGAACAAGATAGAGTTGCTAGCCTCCATGTGCCCAGAGTCCAGCCCTGAAGGTCCACCTACCTTGGCGAATACCCACGTTGGTGAAGGCATTAGGGTGAAGATTCTGCCAACATCTCATCCCTTCCAGGTGAATAGTGAGCTAACCTCATATTTATTACTTCACACCTAAAATTTCCTTCTTCTCGATTGATGCTGTTGGCTTTCCCCAGTCACCCAGACTCCAAACCTCATGTCCTCTTGAAGTCCTGTGTTTCGTCTCCCTCAATTCCCAAGCCCAGGTCCTATTGATTGTGCCTTCCCAGCCCTCTCAGAGTTGTTCTTGCCATTGCACACCAATGACTCCATCTCTGAAACAGGGCATCACTCCCTCAGAGTCTTTCTGCTGCTGCTCTCTATCAGGCTGTCCTCTTCCCTGACACCAGGGTGCTTCAAAACCCTTAGTGGCTCCTCTTCCCTTCCAAATAAAATCCAAACACCTTGCAAGGCTTTCGAGCTCTCCATAATCTGATACCAACCAACTTTTTGGTTCTTATTCTGTTCTAAGCCTCCTCCCCCTAGGAGCTTGGGATCCACCCCCAAAAGACTACCAGCCTTCTTCCAGACACACTTTCCCCCAATCTCCTACCTCTGGGCCTTTTTCGTGCTGCTACCTGGATCTAGAACACTCATCCTTCTCTGCCCCAGTCTACATGCCCCAGCTGAAATGATCAGCTCCTCCAGGAAGCCCTCCCCAGTCTGCAAGTTAGAAGGACACTCCCTGGGTTGTGGGAACACTCTGCTTGTCTCCTCTAAAATAGCATTTGTGAAGCCTGGGGTGATGACTCACACCTATAATCCCAGTACTTTTGGAGGCCAAGGCGGGAGGATTGCTTGAGCCTAGGCATTTGAGACCAGCCCAGGTAACATTGCGAGTCTTCATCTTTACAATAAAATAAAATAGCATTTGTCACTCTCCACCTTGTGTTGTAGTTACACACATGAATGTCTTATCCCCTTGCCCATCAGACTGCAAAGAGCTTGAGGGCAGACACCTTGTCTTGAGCGCTGATGTTCTATCACTGTGGGCTAAGTGGAAGCAAAGAATGACAGCTGTCATATCCTTCAGATGTACAAGAGGGTACCCAAGAAAAAACAGAATTATCTTTTTTGGAGGGCGGGCCCCTTGTAGTACAGGCTTCTCCCGTGAGGTGAGTGTTCTAGGAACCCAGTAGTGTTCTTGTGATTTTTTTTTTTTTTTTAGATTCTTTCAACACGTTTGCCTATTTCATGATGGGTGATTACGAGTGCACCTGCCCATACTGCTCTGAGTATTCAGCAGTTTTTGATCAAAAAACAGCATGACCCCTGTGCCTCACCCTCCCTATTCATCTGATATTACCCTGAGCAACATTTTTGTTTCCCTGGCTGAAAAAAGACCTCAAAGAGAAATGTTTTGCTGATGTAGACAGGTAAAACAAAAAATGGCAGAAGCCCTAGAAGGAATCAACATTGACAAGTTCAAAAACTGTTTTCAGCTGTGGAAAAGAACATGTCTCGATAAGTGTATTGCATGAAACAAAGAGTACTTTGAAGGTGACTGAAATTTAGACATGTTAGAATAAATATGCAATTTTTGAAATAAATTCCGAGGTTTTTTGGGTCCCCCTCATAAGCTTCTTGGGGGACAATGCCATGGGGCACACTCTACCTTCTCTGCCCCAGGCTGCTCCCCTATAAACATTAACCTTTCTTTCCTGGTCTATACTTTCAGAGCACATTGCTTCTCCCTCTCTGTGACAATGGCTATGCTTGTCTTTGCCTTCTAGTTAATGGTACATGTGCCTACCTCTCACACTTTCATTGCTTCACACCCAAGGGCATAGATAAAAACCACTCTTTAAACTTTGCCATGCCACTGAGACCTGGGCCTAACCTGTGAACCTGATTCAGCTCTAGAGCGGGGATTTGAAAAAGCTCCCCATATGATTCTGACATGCACCCCAGTTAGAAACATTTGGATGAAACTTTTTAAAATGGGGAGTCCAGAGTCTTCCACAGTCCATTGAGTAGGACATTGCCCACAGAAGGCACTCAATCTATGCTTACCAAATAAAGTACCAATTCAGCCCTTAGCTACAACTTAGAGAGCTTGGAAGGCATTTTCCCTTTTAGTTCCAGCTGCAGCTTCAATGATCTATTTGCCATTGGGTAGAGGAGTTTGGCCTGTTTAGGGGAAAGCAAGGGTCTAGTTTTAATAATAAGGCCAGTAGCCCCTGCTGGCGAGATCTAGATGACACACCAGTGAAGGAATGGGGCTTTTGTGGACCTGCTAACCTATGGTGGGAGGGTATTACTCACCAATGATGGAAAAAACAGCAGAAGAAAGAGATAATGAGAGAGTTTGTAGGATCAGAGCTAGGCCTATGGGCTTCTAGTCAGCCTAATTTTTCAAGCATCCTTTCAAACTGATTCTGAACATTTTGTTCAGCTTTTTGTTTTCTTTTTAAGACAGAGTGCCACTCTGACACTCAGGCTGCAGTGCAGTGGCACAATCCCAGCTCACTGCAGCCTCAACCTCCTGTACTCAAGCGATCCTCTCATCTCAGCCTCCCAAGTAGCTTGGATTACAGGTGCATGCCACCATGCTTGGCAATTTTTTTTTTATTTTTGTAGAAATGGCTGGTCTCTAACTCCTGGGCTCAAGCTATCCTCCCATCTCAGTCTCCCAAAGCCCTGGGATTACAGATGTGAGCTATCACGCCTAGCCCTTGTTCAGCTTTTCTTCAGGATGCAGAAGGGTGCAGGATTTATGCTCACATACTCACTTGGCCAAAACTAAAGCACCTTGGGCTTTAAACCTTCCCTTCTTAGAATGCAGGCTTGGGGGTTGATGCCCCTTGAGAGGCTCACTCCACCCTTTTCCCATTCCATTCCTACCCATCCAAAGATGCTTATCTGAGTATTTCTTTCAACACATACAGTCATGTCCCTGGGAGATTTTATTAAAATACAATCATATCTGTCTCTTTACGTTTCTAGCAATGTTTTGGCATCCCTGATAGACTGGCTCCTGAGGCAACTTTTAATCAAGAGTTGTCCCCTAATCTTGCTCCTCAGGAATCCAAGGGGAAAAAAACACAAAGAAAGAGAGATACAAATGGGAATATACAGGGATACCCAGTCAGAAAGAGTGGCAGGTGAGACTGCTGGAAAGGAGCAGTCAGAGAACTGCACCCCTGGGTCCATGCTATCCTTTGGTGACCACAACCTCCACTGGCCACCACCTCCTGCCCTTCCCCTCCTTCCACCCACTGAAACCACTGCTCGACCTCAACTGCACTCTTGCAGGCCTCCAACAGAGGTGTCCTGGACACAGAACTGCAGACCTCTTGCCACTCCTGGAGCACAGCCAATATACACTGGCTCCTCTTCAAAGCATTTACACCTCCACATTCCCTCAGACAGAATCGGAAAGAGTGGACCCTCACTGATCTCTGAAGCGGAGCATGTCTCCAAGCTCAGGGCAGCCTGAGACCTCCAATGGCCTCACCTTGAATGGAAATTCCTCAAAGGCACAAATGCAATTTCTAGAACCTCCCTCCCTCAGTGCCTGGCAATGTTTGTGGTTGTCTGAGTGAATGAACAGGTGACCATCTTTTGGCTTTTGTTGACTTCCATTTTCTCTTCCCACACTTGCCCACGTTACATCTTCCAGTCAAGAACAGGCACTCACCCCATGGGCTTCTCATGAGCTTCTTCTCTAGGACCCACCAGCCCCAACACTGCGTGGTTCGTTTGAAATTAAGCTTTTTTGAACTTCTAACAGCTTTTCATTTGTGAAACTTGCCTATGACAGGACAAAGAGGCCCACAACTATGTAAAGAGATTCCCAAAGTAAACTGTCTAAGGATGCTCACGGTATTTGAACCCTAGGCCTAAACCCCAAATCCAGGCTCTTTCCCACTGTGAACTTGGGCCTCTCAAAGGCTCATTTTTCTCACCTGTAAAACCATAGAAAAGCCAGTAACAGACTCACCCACACTATGGGAGTGTACATGAGGTCATATATGTAAAGGTTCTTCTCTAGTAAACCATTTTGTACAAAATAAATATGAATTATCATGCGATCATTTTATAAAAACAGAAAGCCTCACTGTATTATATACACAACTGAAAGATTAGTATGTATTGACTTACCTCTGGCTGGCTGTCTTAGTTGGTTTGGAGTGCTATAACCAATACCATAGACTGGGTGGCAAACACTCAGCATAGCATTGGTCGCCTCATTTCTACCCAAGAGCATTATGGTTCTCAAAAGTTCTCTATCTATGGAGGACTGGGTTAGGACTGACTTGGGCATTGGAGAATAAAGTATGGAGCAAGCCTGTGTGGGTCAGGTTGGGAGGGAAACTGTCTCAATTTAGGCTTCAGATCAAATTGTCTAGGAGGCCAAGTCTGTTTTGAGTGTTTTGTGACTCAGTTTTCTGTCCCCATCTCTACCCTGGCTTGACATCAAGCCTTCTGTCTCCAAGTCCATAGCTTTGTTTGTTTGTTTGTCTTTTCCTGTATCATGACCCATCTGGCTCTGAACAAGGACCTTTCAGAAATATAGTCCTACAATCTGAAGGAATGATAATCATGCTTTCTGCTGGGAATTTCAGATATCCTGACAACTTGGTGGGACATATTTCGGGTCTGGGGGGAAATTTGGAATGGGTAACAGAGGTTATCCTAATTCTTCACCAAATTATTCTGAGTACAAAGTTCTGCTCTCCACCTTGAGGTCACCCCAGATCTCAGATGCGGGGTTGCTGCAACTCCCTCCCACACCCTTACTAGCACCTCCACAAAAACAAGTGTGACCAGAGGGACCAAAGGACGACAAAGGCAGCCCAGTCCCTTGACTTTGACCACTTCAGCAACTCAGCCTTGAGTATTATTCATGGTTAGAGGAAAGAAATGGACAACAGCTGGACAAGAGGAATTAGAAGATGGAGGGGTGGGGTTGGGGGGAGAGGTGGAGTGAGAGTTGGTTGTTGCAGGGGAAGGGGATAACAGAGGGGTACACAAACCTCCAGGCAATCCCTAGTCATATTGTGGAGTACCTGCCCTATGCAAGGACAGTGCAATGTCCATATTGGGGGGTGTAAAACCACAAAGATGAATAGGCCCCACTCTCAAGTTGGCCATCCTCTAGTCATTCCTATTGAAAGGAGGGTTTCCATAGGATTACTCCAGGCCCAAGAAATTCCTATCCCTTTTCCCAGACCACCTTGCTGACCTCTCTTGACTGAAGAGAAATGGCCTGGCTTGATTGCCCACACAATTGGAGATGCACATTTGAAAAAGATTATTAAACTCTTACAAGGCACTTTGCAAGGAACTACAGGAGGTACCTACCTTTAACTGCCGGCCTTCAGCTTTGGCTACAGTTGATTTAACAATCTGCCTCTGATCATTTCCATAGTAAGTGTAATATGAGTTAAAACAATAACAACACTGAGCGATGCTAATTTATCAAAGCATCTTTTTTTTTTTCCCCACAATTAGAGAAAATCCACAAATGGTGGCTTGATAGGAAATCACAGCCACTTTTCTGGTTGGGTTCTTAGCAAGTCACTTCACCCCCTTTGAATCTTATTTCCTCATCTTAACTGGAGAGGTTTGAACTCAATTATGTCTAAGAAAACTTCTGTGCTTAAAAACAAAGTCTAGTCCAGGTGTTGTGGATTACATCTGTAATCCCAGCACTTTGGGAGGCCAAAGAGGGAGAATCTCTTGAGCCCAGGACTTCAAGACTAGCCTGTACAATATAGTGAGACCTCTTTTCTACAAAATAACTAAAACATTAAAAAATTGCCTGGGCATGGTGGCATGCACCTGTAGTTCCAGCTACTCAAGGTAGAAGGATCACCGAAGCATAGGAGGTAGAGGTTGCAGTAAGCCAGGATGACACCACTGCACTCCAGCCTGGGAAAGAGTAAGAACCTGTCAAAAAAAAGTCTGTGGGTTCACAATTTCATGGGTTGCATTTCCATGAGTTTCTTCAAGGGTTACAAATCTATAACTTAGAGCATGCTACAGGTTGAATTGTGTCATCCTCTACCCACAAATTCATATGTTTGAGTCCTAATCCCCAGTATCTCTGAATATAACCTTATTTGAAAATATGGCTATTGCAAATGTTATTATTTAAGAAGAGATTATACTGAGGTAAGTTGGGCTCTCAATCCAATATGACTGGTGTCCTTATAAAAAGGAGAAATTTGGACCCAGATACAGACCCAGGAAGAATACCATGAGAAGTTTGGAGTTATGCTGCCATAAGCCGAGAAACAGCAAAGATTGCCAGAAAAACACCAGACGCTAGGAGAAAGGCATGGCACAGATGCTCCCTCACAGCCTCAGAAGGAACTAATCATGCTGACCCCTAGACCTCAGACTTACAGTCTCCAGAACTGCGAGGCATTTCTACTGTTTGAGCCACTCAGTTATCGAACTTTGTTAACAGCAGCCCTAGCAAACTAATACAGGAATAAATCTGAGTGGATCAGAGGAGATCCCAGTGCAGAACCTTTCATGAAGTCCCAGTGTCTAGCATACTTACACAGAAAGCGACACCTAACTGAAGACATGCACAGGAGATTGGACGCTTGATTTTACTGAGACCTCTATGTGCCGGGCCAATATATTTCCACATCTCATGGTCATCCTGTAAGGTTTCTGTTTCCTCCAGTTTGACTGAGGAGGACATCAGGGACCAGAGAAGTCACACTCCAACATCCAGGGCTGCATGTCAGATTACATGAGGAGCTTGAAAAAACACTCATGCCCGAGTTCCTCCCCAAGAGATTCTGATGCAATTGGTCTGGGGTACAGCCTGGCCTCTGGATTTTTAAAATCTTCCTGGTAGTTCTAATGTAGAGCCAAGTGTGAGAGTCACTGACCTAGTATCATTATTTATTCAGTCATTCACTTAATAAATATATATATATATTTGAGCTGGGATCTTACTCTGTCACCCGTGGTGGAGTACAGTAGCATGATCATAGCTCACTGCAGCCTTGACCTCCTGGACTCCTGGACTCAGGCAATCCTTCCACCTCAGCCTCCCAAGTAGCTGGGACTCCAGGCATGTACCACCACACCCAGCTAATTTTTTATTTTTATATTTTGTAGAGGCAAAGTCTCACTATGTTGCCTACTGTGGTCTCAAACTCCTGACCTCAAGCAATCCTTTCACCTCAGCCTCCCAAAGTGGTGGGATTACAGGCATGAGCCATCGCACCTGACCTGGACATGTTTCAAAACTGCCATACTCACCTCCTTCAAGTTTACTAAAATATCACCTTTTGTGAGAGACTTTCCCTTTCCACCCAACTCCCAGTCTCAGACTTGTGATGATTTCTTTTCCCTGCTTTCTTATTCTTCCATAGTACCTGTAACCTTCTAACTTATCATTTAAATTATTTCTTTATCATGCTTATTGTCTGTCTCCCTCGGCTGGAATGTAAGTTATATGAGAACAAAGATTTTTGTCTATTTTGTCCATTGCTGAAGCCCAGAGATTTAGGCCAGGGGCCAGCAAACTACCATATCTGGCCTATTGCTTGTTTTCGTAAATAAAGTTTTATTGGCACACAGTCACCTTCACCCATTTATGCATTGTCCATGGCTGCTTTTGCATGGTAGAATTAAACAGTTGCAACTAAGTCCATATGATCCACAGGGTCTAAAATATTTACTGCTGGTCCTTTACAGATAAGGTTTGTAAACCACATATCTAAAATAATACCTATGTTACTGGCAAACTGACTTTCAACTCAGAAACACAATTGAGCCAAAGTTAAAAGCAGACAGGCAAGGTTTTATTGGGGCTTCTGCTCAAACAAAAGGGAGGCAGCTTTGACCAAAGAGATCATTAAGCTGCTCCCCGTAAAGAGGAATGAACAAGCTTTTATTGGGTGTCTTAGAAAAATGGGGGCTTTCCCAGTAATTTTTTTCATTGCTCACTAAGTCAACTTCAAACATGATAATTCTCTGCTATCTGCATTTCTCGAGATAGGGGAGTCATGCTGCAACTGCTTGTGTGAGAGAAAACCAAGGTTGGTCAAGTCCTTTAGGAACCACTTCCATTACTGATGCCCTCCTGGCACTAACTGGTTTTCACATCTTGGCCCTGTAATTAACAGCTGAGAAAGAGAAAAGAAAGAAATGCACAGAAAGGCCTGCAGGAAGAAGAAACTACCAAATCATTTTTATATAAACTCACAAATGTGTATGGTGTGTGTAAACATGAGTCCCAACCTTTTGTCCAATGGTAGAAGTCCCTGACTATCTCACCTGAAGTAGTAAGTGCTCAATAATTGTTTGTTGAATGAATGAATAGCTACCAGATCTCTGTTTTTGTTTTTAAGTATAAAACAGAGTATGGGCACTAAAAGGCAGGGTGTAGGGTGTAGGGTGACACACACTCAGTGACAACATGAGCACACCCTGGATATGGCTCCAAGCAAGGAGTTGGAGCCTGGGGAGGGGTGCTGGGGGTAGCTAACCTAGGATGTCCCTTTGTCCTCAGGCTTCAGCCTGGCCATGCAGGCCATGCTGAGGCCATGGGTGAAGTGTTTTTGCATCTGCTGACCACATTTTGCAACTATGCTTAGTGAATTTACTTGTACATCCTTCCTTGAAGCAGTTGGCCCCGGGCTAGTTCAGACCAGATCAAGTATGCCTGAATCAATGCCCACAGCCTCTGGTTACCTTTAGTTCATTATAATACTAAAAATTTTACCCCTAGAGAGAATTTACTGCCATTTTGTGTACACGTGATGTGTATATAAGCCCCTTCTCACACTGCGTCTGTGCACTAGAAATCCTATCCTTTTCACGCTTAAACCTGGACTCTACCCTATGTAAAATGCTTTATAACCTGTCTGCCTTTTACAATTGGGAGTGTTTTTTTTTGCTTGTTTTTTTTTCCCTATCCACCTGGGCACACCTGGACCATCTTCCCTGTAAATAGGTTCCCAAATAAATCTCATGCTCATCCATTGTCTCTGGGTCATTTCTTTGGCCTCTTGGACTGTTAGGTCAGTGAGTTAGGTCGGTGCTATGGCTAAAGCAAAGATTTTCACAGAAAATAGATTAGGAAAAAAAGAGTTTATTCAGGAAGTAAATCAGAAAAAGAGTTTGTCCAATTCCCCAAGAGAGAAGAAGGCTAAGAGAACAGCACAGCCCCAAATGTTCAGGGCTGGGGGTTTATAAAGTTTTTTTCAGTGGGCATGAAAGCATTCTTGAGTGAGTGAGATAACACAGGGGCTGTTGCCATGGTGAGGGGGTGGCAGACTATTTCTTGCATTTCTGACATCAGACAGATGGGTGGGTCAGTCATAGACACATAGACAAAGGGTGGGCTGGTAGCTGGAAGGCAAATTACTGGAACAAAGATATTAATCTTAACGTCTTGTGACCAACCCAGGGAAACTACTTGTTCTTCCGGTCAAGAACTATTGTCATGTATGCGCTCGACTAAACCTACTCAAGATGACCAGAGAAACTCTATCTTATCCTTTCATGAACACACTGCTTTCCTTCTTGGGGTCTTTGGGAGTCCGGCATGACAAGTATTTTTTACAGAATATCGAAACGTTTTGCCCAAAGGTGAATTGGAGTTCCCTTCTCTTATAAGATAAACTCACAACTGTGAAGTGGCAAATCTCCAGCTGCAATTGTTTCCTTGATGTTGATGACTAAACTGACTTTTTTTCTTTTCGTTGCCAAATTCCTAACTTTTAATGTGAGTTACTCTCCAACCAAACTCTGGTAGATAAAGGAGGAAAAAATCAAATATTTTATGAACCAGTAAAGTTGTCTTTTAGGGACTCTGGTGTCTTTTAAAACAATTAAACTGCTCTACAACCATCACCCACAAAGTTTTATCACATATCAAGAAACTCTGTGTCCTTATCTTTCTCACACTGCCATTTCCCTTACTGCTTTCATAATTCCTTGGATAACACAAGACCTTAGATGCTGGCCAGTTGTCAGTTAGAAAATCTTTGAAGCCGGGTTCGGTGGCTCAGCCTGTAATCCTGTGCCTTGGGAGGCTGAGGTGAGTGGATTGCCTGAGCCCGTGGGTTCGAGAACTGCCTGGGCAACTTGGCGAGACCTCATCTCTACAATAAATCAAAAAAAAAATTAGCCGGGCAGCAGGTCGAGGCTGCGGTGGCCGGAAGTGGCCACTGCACTCTAGTCTGAAAAAAAAAAGAAAAGAAAAGAAAATCTTTGAATCCGCCTACAGCCTACCAGCCCCTGCTTGGAAATATCCTGCCTCTCTGGACTGAACAAGTATAAATCTTACATGTTTTGATTTATGGTTTCCTTTAACTTCTGTCCTCCTAAACGGTATATAACAAAAGCACAATTCAACTACGGTGGGCAAACGTTCTCAGGACCTCCTGGGAATGGATGCCACAGGTCTAGGTCCTCAAGTTGGCCAGAATAAACCATCCTAAAATATTTTACAGAGTTTGGCATCTTTTCATCAACAGGTCTACCAGAAGCCCATTTTTAAATATTAGGAGTTTCCCTAAAGTCCTGTGGTATAGAACTGGGTTGTTGTTTTTCATCTTTGTTCAATTCAGTTTTCAAAACTTATTTGACCACAGAGCCTTATGTTTTTCATGAAGCACTCTTTAACATACCAGGGAACTATTTGTCTTATGGAGAGAGTGACTGTGATATTGTGAAATATATATTTGGTCTTTATCCATGTTTCCTGGCATACAACTCCTAAAAATCCTTGGAATCCTCAAAATGCTATCTTTTTCCATGCTAAAATCCCACATATTTGGGGGTCTTATGTGTTGACTGATAGCTTTAGAATGGGGCTAGTCACCAGAAAGACCAAGCATGATTAGAGGATTGGGACTCTCAGCCCCACCCCCAACTTCCTGGGTGGGGAGAAAGGGGCTGAAAGTTAAGTTGATCACCAATAGCCAATGGTTTAATCAATCATGCCTAAATAATGAAGTCTTCATAAAACCCAAGAGGACAGGTTTTGGTGAGTTTCTGGACAGCTGAACATGTGGAGGTTCCTGGAGAGTGGTGTGTCCAGGGAAGACATGGAAGCTCCATCCCTTGTATCGCTTGTAATATCCTTTATAATAAACCAATAAATGCAAATATCTCCCTGAATTCTGTGAGTCGCTCCAGCAAATTAATCAAACACAAAGAAGGGGTCATGGGAACCACAGCTTGAAACTGGTCAGTTAGAAATTCCAGAGGCCCAGACTTGTGATTGGTATCTAAAATGGGGTGGGAAGCAATCTTGTGGACTTAGCCATCAACTTATGGGATCTGACACTATCTCCAGATAGATAGTATTGAAATTGAATTGGAGGATGCTAGTGTCCACTGCAGAGTTGTTTGCTTGTGTGCTGGTGAAAAGAAATCCCTACATATTTTGGGGTCACAGAGGTCTTATGTGTTGATTAGTATAGTATGAGGGCAGAGGAAAAACAGTCTGATAATTTTTCCTAAACAATGACTATATGTATTGACAACTGGGACACCATTGAGAAGGAATAGAGGTGCTGTGAATATTCATGCTGGGATAACAGGGCTCTCCTGAGTGAACTAGGAAGAATGGTCACCCTGATCTGTGGGAAATGCTCCCTCCCTCCCTCCCTTTTCTTTCTTTTCTCTTCTCTTCTCTTTTCTTTCTTTCTTTCTTTCTTTCTTTCTTCTTTCAGGGTTTCACTCTGTCACTTAGGTTGGAGTGCAGTGGCACCATTACAGCTTACTACAGCCTCAAACTCCTGGGCTCAAGTGATCCTTCCATCTCAGCCTCCCAAGTAGCTGAGACTACAGGCACACACCACCACAACTGGCTAATTTTTCTATTTTTTTTTTGTAGAGACAGAGTCTCACTTTGTTTTCTAGGCTGGCCTTAAACTCCTGGCCTCAAGCTATCCTCCCGCTTCAGCCTCCCAAAGTACTAGAATTACAGATGTGAGCCACCATGCCTGGCCTATTTTCTTATTATTATAACTCAAAATGAGAAAAAGTTTTTATCCATATTACCAAGAGCTTATTTTAAAATTTCAGGCTAGGCGTGATGGCCATGGCTCATGCCCATAATCCCAACACTTTGGGGGGCTGAGGCAGGATTATTGCTTGAGGCCAGGAGCTTGAGACCAGCCTGGGCAACACAGCAAGATCCTGTCTCTACAAAAAATTTTAAAATATTGTAAATTAAAAAAAATAAAGTTCAAAAAATTTTCAGTTGGGGAGGGATTGAGGAGAAAAGTCAGTAGTAGAATTATAAAGAAAAAATCCTGGAAAATATACATGTCAGAATTCAAACCAAGTTCCAGAACACTGAAGTCCAGACACTTTTGCAATATCCATGGGCTGTTACTGAAAAGCAATGTTTTGTAGGAAAGGATCCTCAACCAACTTAAAGATGTTGATTTTGCTATCAACTTCTGCCTCCCTCTGTGTGTCTTACACTCAAATTCTCCAGTAGACAAATTGACTAGTGAAAATCGAGAAGAGGCTGATGTTTTGAGCCAAGTTGCCACCCCACTGACACCTACCCTGGCTTGATCAAGATAGTAGGTTCCTTGGCAGAGCACATGGCTACCACACATAAGAAGCTGCCAACACAGAGGTTAAAGGCGTAAACTCTGTAATCAGACAGGCCTGGGTTCAAAATCTGTCTCTACCACCATTAGGTTTCAACCTTAGAGTAGTTATTTAACCTCTTTAAGTCTGTTTGCTCATCTGCCTAATGGGGATAATTATGTATCATGAGACTGATACAAGGATAAAACTAAATCATGTGTGGAACACATGTTACATGGTGCTCAGCACTTACAAAACCCTCAAAGAATGGGAACAATTACTTGGGGACCCTCCTCCCTCATCAGCTGTGGGCATGGGCAGCTTCCTATGAGAAATAGTTTAAGGCTATAAGGAGAAAGATGCAAGGTTTTGGTGATGTTTAATATGAACTCTTTACCTAATGTATATACTTATCAGAACATAAGAATATGCTCAGTTTGTATGTTTATTTGAAAGATTATAGTTCGAGATACTCAATTCTATCTACAAAGGAAATTCAAGGCAAACTATCTGAATAGTAGCGATTTTGTTAACCTTCTTCCCTGTGTCTGACAGATAGTATGTTGAATGGACAGAAGACCCCTCAGGATCCCAGAGCTCTACTAGCCTCCACCACTCTCCACCACTTATCAGCTGGGTGAACTTGGACAATTACTTAACCTCTCTGAGCCTTAGTCTCTTTACTTCTAAAGTAGGGAAAATAAATACTACTTATATCATAGAGTGGTTGCGAGTTTTAAATATAATTCAGTTTGGGTTTTTTGGCTAAAGTCTGACATATGTCCTCAATAAATATTGTTTGTCTTCCTCTTCTCATTAAACTCCTTTTAGGTCTGTGTTTCAAACAAGGATATTGGACCTGATGACCAACATTAAAATCTCTCCCATCCTTAATGTCACATAAAAATGTTCAGACTGTGGTTGGAGCAATGATTTTTCTTAGACTTCTGCACTGATGACTTTTCGTTTCTCTTGTCACCTTCTCCTTGTTCTTCCCCTTTTCTTTCAGTTTTCCTTGAATGGAAATCACTTCTACTAGCCTGCCTCCTCTCCACTCCTACCTCCAATCAGACTATTCCATCCAACTCACTGTCTTAGCTACATCTAATTTATAAAAGATGGCTAATGAGGTATCATAGCCTAAAACTAAAAACTCTATTTCCTTTCTTGTATTATCCTACCTTCACTTTCTCCGTTTGTAATGTTGAGCCATCGCTCCTGACTAGATGCCACTAGCGAAATCCTGTGATGCAGAGGTGTTTTTGGCTAATGTGGTGAGAACTAGGGCAGAGAGTGAAGGATGGCCAGCCAGAGCCAGAGCCAAGGAACGGAGTCAGTCACAGGCTCTTCCCCAAGTGCCGTTGCTCTTCTCTCCTGTGTCCATCCTGGATCCTGTTAATTGAATGCATTTTGTCCTATTGTATCCAACTTCAGAGAGCTTTGCACTGCACAACTTAATAACAGAAGCTGGGCTGAGAATAGGGTGGAACTTAGGGTTGGTCATTCATTAACTAACACATATATTTTGAGCATAGTTTTTAAAGCCCTGGATTAAGAAGTGGCGGGTATCAAAAGATTAGGCCCAGCAACATTTTAAAAATTGAACTCGATTTTTTTATTTAGCTCAATATATCAAAGATATTATTTCAACACGTAATCAATACACAAATATTAATAAGGTATTTTACATTCTTTCTTGGGACTAAGTTTTTGGAATCTGGGTGTATTTTACATGCAAAGCATACACACAATTTCACTCGGACTAGCCACATGTCAGGTGCCCTGTGACCACACAAGGACAGCGTTGCTTTCGAAGTCCCTGACACGATTTGAAGCACACATGCCTCCAGGTTGCAAGGGCTAATTAACCTGGGCCGGCTTTGGAGGGGGTGGAGCGCCGGCGGTGCAGGGAGTTGTTAACCCCTGCCCTGCGGAGCCTGCCGGGAATCGTAGTCGCGCCCATCTGTCCGTGGGGCCCGATGGGAATTGTAGGCCTCGTCCCCGCGGAGCATGCAGGGAGTTGTGGTCCGCGTCCGCCTGCGGCCGGGTGTGCGCGTCATGGCTGCCGGCACCGCGCTCCCGTACTCTTCCGCTTGACCCCAGAAAGTTTCGGTTCTGCCCGGCCGTGGACCCACGAGCGCGTAAGTGCCGCGGGAGACCGGCCGGACTCTGGGGGCATCCGGGCCGCTTTCGATCCCGGAGCCGAGCGCTTCCGCTCCGGGCGCGGCTTGTCACCTGTTGCCCTCACCGTCCCCGCCCATCCTGGGTCTCCCGCAGACCCTGCCCGAGCCCCCGCCCTTGTCCAACGGTCCTTGGAAGCACCTCGGCCAGGGGGAGCTGGCCCCGGAACCCAGCTGGCCTCTGTTGGTCGGTTAGAAAGACAGACCCCAAACACCAGTTCCAAAACCTGGTACGGCCGAGGGGCCGCAAAGAACCCCACCATATGAGGTTTCAGACCAAGCCCAGGTCCTTTCGCACAGGAGGGGGCAGGCCCCCGAGTTCCTGCTGGCGTCGTCCTCGGGAAGCCTAATTTCTGGCTCGGATGGGCGGGGACAACCTAGACCTTCACTTTGCGAGACTCCGCTCGGGTCTTTCCCCTCCTCCCAGAAGGGGTCAGTTTGTTATTCCCGGTCCACCCTCAGGCCAAGACTTCGCTACTCTCAGTCTGCCCTTTGTGCCCTTGTGCAGGGTCTTGCGGTAGCCCCCAGGTGATCTTTTCTGGAGACACCTGGTTGTCTTTGGTGTGGCTACACTGCACTGGGTTCAAGTCCATGCTATTGAAACCTAGGTGGGGTGTGTACGGGGGGAGGGTGGAATTTTATTTTATATAAGAAAGCACATATGTTTGACACGTTAACCACATGTGTTTCCCTGCTAATGCACGTGTCGTCTGATGCCCCTGTCACTCTTCACCGTTTCCATTGCCTGTCCCCTCCAGAAAAAAATCGATCACTTGTTAAGACTCCTTGTGTTGGCCAGAGCCTCTCTGCCCCTCTGCTTGTCTTACCACAGCAATTTCCTTTCCCGACTGAGAAATGGGTCAGGGGCTTTTAGGGGGCAGAGGATCAGGGCTTAATCTGCTCACTGGCCCTGCAGGCCTTGTGGTCTCCTGCAGCAAGCTTAATTCCCCTGCCATCTGCCTAATGCGGCTGGAGGTGGAGGGGCGCGGGTGGCGGCTGAAGCTGTCATAGTAGGGTTTTCTGTTTTCAGTGGCTCCCACCTTCTGAAAGTGGGCCCCTGTCGAGTGTGCTCTGCTTGACTCTCCCTTCTGTAACAACCCCTGTTCTTTAAATATTGAATACCCCATGCTAGTTGTGTACCATGGTTATGATCACCCTGGAAATCAGAGTTAATTGTCACAGTGGCGGATCTCAGCCTCGGCTAATGAAAAGAATCTGAAAAGGCTCTTTAGGAAATAGGGTTTATCTGTTGATGTTAAAAGTGTCCATCTTTGTGTAGCACTTCATTTATTTTTAAGTTGTTTCTGATGTTTTATTAGGAAAATAAACATAAGAGTTGTTGAAAGAATTGTGTAGTGAATATCTATGTACTCAGTTTTTGATATTTCACTTTATGTTTGCATTTGCTTTAGAGGTTGTTAACAGTCCCAGGTAATGGCCCTCTAGCTGCTCTTTGGATGACCTTTGCCTCTTGGGGCAGGGTTGGGTACACTAGCATGGGTTTAGGAGCCAAGTTTTTAGCCTGGTTCTTTTTGGTGGGTATGGCCCTCACTGGTGTTCATGATGAGAGGAGCCGCCCCAACAGAGCAAGATCAGCTGGTAGATTTGATCCATGTTGGTCACCGGGGCTATAGGCTGCTGCTGGAATACAGAGTGGGTGCTCAAGAAGTGGCACCTCCACTTCCCAGTGGGGGACAGGTTTGGCTGGTGAGTAACCTTTGTTTTCTGGAGATTCCAAAGGCACAATTTTGGTGAGTCAAGATCAGAATGTCTTTAAACGTGAGGTAGATGAATATGCTGTCTAGCTGTGGTCTCATGGTGGAAACCACTGGTAGGAACTCAGAATTAGGAGCTAGGTTCACTGCAAGCAGCCTCAGGCAGCAGGTAAAGATCATTAGCTGGTGCCTGTGCCCACAGAGGCAACCTGTCAGCAAAGGTGAGTCTATAGGGATCATGTCAGCATCTGCTTACCTAATGGCTGCTATGTTCTTGTCTTGCCCAAAAGATAAACAATATGTTTGTGATCTCAATGCCAGTTTAAAAAAAAAATCAACTCTTAATTGGCATAAGAGCCTCTATTTGAACAGTTGAATAAGTCAGTAAGGGTGGGAATTGGAATGTTTTTCTGGGTCTGCTTATGGAAGTGGTGTCTACTTTCTTGCTATTTTTTGATACATCACTACAAATGGCTGAAATATTTGTACTATTCCCCTATTAAAAACCTTAGAGAAAATGGGCACCAAGGCTGGAGAAGAGAAGGGAGGTAGAAACTCTGTTCAGATGGGCCAGAGGAGTTTTCTTTTCCCCTCTTCTCCCACATTGGAGCCAGTCAGCCTGATGGTTTTAGTAACCACCAGTAGTCCTTCATGTTTGCGTGAGTCTGTGTGGCATTTGAAAGGCACCAAGGGCCTGTTTCTGGTTGGGCCAGATCCCATGTGCAGGGATGAGGATGTGTACATCATTGTGGCTTTGAGGACATACTTAAGAAGAAACTGGGGTTTGGTTATAGTCTTGTGGCCCCATGGCTGGTTCTGGGGCCCAAGGGCTGGTCTGACCAACCAGGAGCCTGGGGTACTGCTCCCTTGGCCTGTGCCAGAAAACTGAGTTAGGGGTGCCCTTACCATCCAGAAGATAAACTTGGACCAAAAAAGGCATTCTAAGAAAACTATTAGCATGCAGGGGGCTAGGACAAGAGGAAGCTGGCTATATGAGGTCCAGGATAGGGCTGGACAATTGAACCAGAAGTGATGGCTTAAAATAGAGTTGGGAGGAATTTCCTGAAGCGAAACCTGTAGTCCAAGGCACCTGCAGACTTGGTCAGAGTAGAGAGGGGACACTCAGAAGACTTAGCCAATGTCCGCCATTGAGAACATCTGTTCTTCCCCTTCCCACATCCTCCAAGGGTATCAATTCCTAATCACTCCACATAAAGGAGGGTTACCTACCAACATTGGGTCTGTAAAAAAAAAACAACAGAGTAGGAAGAGGTCAGATGACTTTTCCAGGACAGGTAGATTGACCGAAAATAGCTTGGTGAGCAAAATGTATATATCTTGAATCATGTCCAACCAAGGCATGATCTTCATCACTTTATTTGTTACACAGTAGATAATGGAAGGTTCCATAACTAGTTTGATTCCAAGATCTGAGATTGACAATTCTTGGCCACCACTGACAAAAGAGAAGAAAACATCTTGCTGTTGCCACAACTCCAGCCTTAGATCCATCCTGGGTCTCGCTTGCCCTTCGCCTGCTAGCTTGGCCCCACTCTTTGCCCCCTCTGTACCAAGTGGTGTGCTGCTCTTGTCGTGCTTCTCACCCAGACCCATCAACACCTCCCCACCTCACTTTGCCTGGTTGATGGTGCCAGACCCACACTTCCAGGAGTGGAGAGGGAAGGGAGGCGTTTTAGTCTGCTAGAACTGCCACAGGCTAAGAGGCTTCAGAAATGTATTTTCTCACAGTTCTTGAGGGCTAGAAGTCCAAGATCAAGCCACTGGCAGGTTTGGCTTCTGAGGCCTTTCTCCTTGGCTCACAGACAGCTGCCTTCTTGCTGTGTCCTCACATGGCCTTTTCTTTGTGTTCACATTCCTGCTCTCTTTTGTGTCCAAAGTTCCTCTTGCAAGTTCACCAGTTAGGTTAGATTGGATCAGGGCCCAACCCCATGGCCTCGTTTAATCTTAACTACCTCTTTAAAGGCCATGTCTTCAAGTGCAGTGACATTCTGAGGCATGGGGGTTAAGGCTTCAACATAGGAATTGTGGAGACTGTGAGGGGTCACAATTCAGCAGGAGAGTTGGGCTGGTGGGGGTGGTTGCAGTGTTATCATTGTCCAGAATGGGATGAAGGAGGCTTGTGGATAAGGCTTCCTCAGGGATTGAGCTGTGGTGCACACTTCCTCCTGTCTAAGCCCAAACCAGAAAGACCGGAGCAGTTGGCCAGAGGAAGGTGTGAGTTGGGCAGCGCACAGTCTTGGCATTGGAAGCAGAGCAGCCAAACCCTGGAGGCAGTCCTTTAGTGACTGCAGGGCAAGTTCAGAGAGGCCAGAACACAGGTAGGATGAAGGGAGGGAAGGAGGTGGGACAAGAGGCTGGGCCTATCTGTGTGGAGGTCAGACAGCTCGACAAAAAAGGGCCTTACAAGCTGGGGTAAGACATGGCTGACAGCGCAGTCACCTGAGTTCATCAGGATGCCAGGGAGTCTGTTTATAGAGACTAGGTAGGGAAGGGTGGAGTAGACATGTTTTACCCATCCCTGAATTATCTGTGAATTATATATTCCATTTACTCTTGGAATAACAGATCATAGTATTTTCAAAATAATGACAATATAATGTCCACAATTACAACGTGAATTTTTTTAATGCATTATTTTAGTCAGCATGAAAATAACTTACATTCAAAGGAAATTTTACAAATCAGAGAAATATAATTTTTAAAAAAATGTACCATTTTCCCACTACTGGAAGATTATTATTATTTACATTTTGGTACATTTCTGTGTCTCAAGGTTTAGTTTGGTTTGTGGGACAAGGATCTATGTGTTTTGTTTCGTCCAATTCATTCATTTATTCAGCAAGTAATTTATCAAGGTCTCTCCATGCTCCAGAACTGTGCTAGGTGTTGGAGAAAGAATGAACAACAACAGAATTTACAGACAAGTGGGAAGAACAGAGATTAAATAAAAAATTGCCATGGTGGCGAATGGCACCAAAAGCCATAGAAGAATAACATGAGATGCTGCAGTGGAGGCTTAGAACCATGAGCTGAGTACAGTTTGGGGCCTCATGTGTTCATTCGTTTTCATCAAAGCACTTATCAGGCCTCAAGGGATTTTTCTTACGTGTCTGTAAGCTTCCTAGGATGTATGTTGTCTGTGTGGCCCACTGATCAGTGGTGGTTGACTTCGCCCACCACAACTGTAGTCCCAGCTCTCGGCTCAGCCTGCCTCTTCACAAAATACCTCTTGCCCGCCTGGCAGTTTGATAACACACACAGGTTACATGTTGCTTCCTCGAGTCCATGTGCCGTGGGTATGTTATGTCCTATCAGAGATTCAGTTCCTAACTCTGACTGATTGAATTGATCCCTTGGACACTGTGGTCAAGGAAGTTCCCAGAGCATATGATTTTGGAGAGCTGTAGTTTTTCCCTACCCAGATGGGGTCTGTATTCTTTGTGGGCAGGAGTAGATGCAGCCATTGAGTTCTCAATTGTTCATGCAGATGTTCCAGAAACTGCCCAGATTTTCATGCCTGTCGTTATCATCTCCTGGATGTTTTCTCTGGGCTTTCCAGTGCAGGACCTTGGCCCCACACCCCTGACTACAGATACATGGCCCCTCCCCTGGAGCAACTGCCCACCTTCCTTTAAAAAGACAGTTGGCTTCCTCCAGGTCCAGAGCAATCCACCATGTTCTCAGAGCTCTCTGGACCCTGCTCTCCAGGGTGTATGAGCTGGAATAGTGGCTGGTTTTGTGTATATTCTGGGGTATAGCCAAGGAACCTGCTGTTGTTGGTGGAAGGGAGGAGACCAAGAGAAGGCTCAAGAAGTGACAGTAGAGTACCAAGTCTTTATTCCATCTGAGAAAGAGAAGATTGTAAACAAGAAGGAGTGTTTGGGAAAGATGACCCAGGCATGCAGTTGGTTAACACTTAATTACAGGTCCAAGGGGCTGGGTCACCTAATGAGCCTTTGTTCACACGCTGAAATGCCTGCACCTGAACTGGCCCCTGGCAAACTCCTGAGCACTTTCCTAGCCACCCTCTTGAAGCTCTGGTGAGAGCAGTCTGCCTGTCCGCCAACCATTTCAGCGCCTGAGCCAGCAGGACCTACGGGCATTCAAAGTGGCAGCAGGTACCAGCCAAGTGTTCCCCTTCTTTAGGTGGTAACTAGATGGAGGCTGTTGGGGGTGCTGCACCAGCCTGAGGCAGTGACTCTTCCAGAAAGGCTTTTCAGCTTTTTAAAACTTTCTTGTCGTTAACATTTTCTTTCTTGGTCAGGGTAGAAATTTACAAATTTACAAAATGTACTCTGCCTCATTTGGGACTGGGGAAGGAGTCCAACTGTAGGGTGCCTTCTCTGGGTCAATTCTTAACTATTGTGTTGGGAGCAAAATTTTGAAGGTAGGGTAAGGTTGATTTCCACACCCCAACCTCCTCCTATGCTAATGATCCTTCTTATGTAGCTACTCAGATGCTATATTGCTTCTGCCTGAACTAGTTTCTGGGCAATCTTGTGAATAATAGTTATTTGCACCACAGTATAAATAAGTTTATATGAGTCAGTCAGTATCTTTGTCTCTTAATTTGGGACTAAATTGCTGTCTCTGTTGTTTAGAGAATTTAGGACATCTGGGCAGGTACAGAAGGAATTGGGATGTCAGGGAAGGCTCTTTACCTCTAAAACGATGGCTAGGAATTCAGACACTAGTCCCAGGTAATAAATAAGAATTTTTAAAAATGCATTTAGTCCCTTTTCCGTTTTATCAGAAGATTGGATATTTTCAGACGTTTTAGATAGGCTTAAATATAATTTTGAGTTGTTGGCAAGACAATCCAATGCTTCCAAACATTTTATAAAATAAATTTCTCTGCTATTTGAAAGAGGTTGCTAGAGACAGTGATGAAGATTTTTATATGTCGCGCAACAAGGACCTTGGGATCATAGAGGTGATTAACACTTTGGGGGGCCTTGCGAGTTGTGAGAGTCCTGGAGTCTTTCCCCCAGTGCCATTGCAGCCATGGTAGTGTGTAGAGAGTGCTGAATGTCTCCCGAGTTAGGAGAACTGTTGGCTGGTAGGGTATAGATGTTGGGATCAGGCTACTTCATGCCTGAAGTCTATGATCCCTCAACCAAAGGGCATGTTTATCTGGAGACACAGATAGTGCCCTATTCTGTGCCTTTTGTTGGTCAAAAATGACCTCAAACCAAGGCAGAGGAGGAAGGCGGGTGAGAAGCTGAGTTGTGAAACTAAGATCCCTATGGTGTGGTGACTGTGTTCTTCTAGAGAAGCACTGATTTACTTCCTGAATCCCTGTGAGGTGATGACCCAGAACTATGGTGGGGAAGCCCGCCATGACCCACGGGCCTGGCAGTCAGCTTCTTAGTGCCTTAATACCTTGGTGGTGACACAGGCTCTTTGGAAAATCAGCTTGTGCAATCAGTGGTTGGGAACAGCTCACCCCATGACCTGGGAACCTGACACCAGCCAAGCACACTCTGAAGGTCAGAGAAGGACTCCTGCCTCAGGCTGACACAGGGGCTGCGTCACCAAAGCACCAAGAAGTCTTAAAGGAGCATGTTGCTGTACGTGTTCAGGCTCATCATGCTAAGATACTAGTTTTGGTTTGCAAACATTGTTTTCTTCGTGCCAGACTCCAGATAGGGCTGGTTTCCAGAAAATCCAGCTGGTTGCATAGTTCTGACATTGTCCCAGCCACAGCCTGGATGAGTTGCTCAGGATCTGCTATTGCTGTGGCCTCCTTCCCGTGCTCCATCCTCTCCCGTATGTGCCTGTCTCACCCCAGTCTTAAGCGTACACACAGAGCCTGTGTTTGAGGACCAGTCATCTGCCAAGATTATTTCCCTCAGAAACTATAAGGCCCTCTGTGCTGACGGCAGCCAGGTAGGAGGAATGCAGATAGAGAAACAGCTTTTACTCTTGCCATGCCTTCCACCGGGTGCCCTTTCCTCCTTGGGCCTCTTCAGTGACCTCCTGCTCATTTTTCAGGCCTGGTCATCACAAAGTGTTTACCATTCTCCCCCTTCCCCAAGTGGATTAACCCCCCCACCTCCCGATTCCATTGCACTTTTAATAAAATTCATCACAGTGCCGCTTCTTTAAAGATATAATTTACAATTATGTGAGTCATGACAAAAATGTTTGTCATATATATACAGACCTATAAGCTCTACCACAATCAAGATACTGAATTGCTCCCCAAAATTTCCCTGTGTTGCTTTGTAGTCAGACTCTCTCATCTCCCCCAGCTCCTGGCAGCTGCCTGTGTGATTTCTCTCATCATGGTTTGTCTTTGCCAGAACAGCATATAAATGGGATTGTAAAGTCTGTGGCCTTTGAGTGGCTTCCTTTACTCAGCATGATATATTTGAAGTTCACCCACGTGTTTATGTATACCCGTTGCTCACTCCTTCTCATTGCGGAGGCCCCAGGACTTAGTTGTCTGTGTCTCTACATGGGCCTCTTCCACTGTATCTGGATGTCTGGTATTTTCCCATCCGTCTCCTTGGTGGCTAACTGAGCTCCACCCTGTGCCTTGTGTTTCTCTGTATCCCTGGCCTGCATATAGTATGCACAAAACATGGTGCGGGGCAGCTGTGTGTTGATAGGGGAGATCCTTGGTCCTCTCTGCCTCTCTCTAGGGCCCTGAATGGTCAGTCTCTGGACAGCATATGACCTGGAGAGGCTCCCATGGTTGTCGGGTAGCCTTCCCATAAACCACTGCTGCCCTCAACTTGGTGTCCCTAATGGGAAGATGCCAGCGCAGGGGAGCTGTGGATCCCCTGCTCTCTGAGGCTCTGTGTCATGAATTATTGGGACTGTGATACAGATATGTGTCTGCCTCCTTCTTCCTAGACCAGGGAAGCCTTTTTTGGGCCTTGTTTGTACTGAGTCACAGCTGCACTGGCTTGGTAGTTAAAAATAGGCCCTGGGCATTTCTGCCCTGTGACAGGCCCTCTTCTCCTCGGGCAGAGACTGGAATTCTTGTGTAAATAATTAGAAGAGCTCGTAGTTGGAATCATTTCCATTTCAGAATCTCCTTGCTTGGCCTTCTAGAGCCGTGAGAGCAACATAGCAGTGGGTGAGTGACAGAGAGAAAGGAGAGCTATGTGTGCTAGGACACACATATCATGTGATATGCTATTGGGAGACGCTGAAGTTTGTGGTGGTTCCTCCAGCCAGTGGAAGAGGTTGGTCATTCACTGTCATGAAAGTGGCTCAGTTTTCAAGTGTTAGTTGGAAAAACCACTGGGTCAGACTGACCAGCATTCAAACTGTGATTCCACACCTTACTGGCCCATGGCCTTAGACAAGTTACATGACTCCTCTGAGCATCAGTTTCTCCTTTGTCAATGAAGACGATGTTATCTACTCCACTGGTGACTATGAGGATTAATAGTGGTTGGTTGTGTGTGTAAAGCAGCAACAGGTCCCTGTCCACAGTAGGCCTTCTTCGTGGTAGTTGCTAATACAGCCATCTTGTCTTGCTCTCTACTTTTGCCAGTAAACATGACAACTTTGTGTTGGACATCTAAGGGAAGAATTGGAGGGTCTGAAAGGAAAGGAATGTCCCAATGCATGTCCAGACCTCTTTCCAATGTGCTCATACCTTGTAGCCTTTATTGGCCTTCAGCCCCTACTGTATCCTTAAATCACTTAAACAGCTGCCCAAGTAGGGCTGCTAACTCGGGACTTAGCAGCCGGGAGAAGACTGTAACTGAGCTTAAAATAGAGATGTGTCCCTTGACTGGTACAAGGGCTGTGCAGGCCCCTGGATAGCAGGCCAGGTGGCATCTACACACCCAGACTGAGCTGAACCCTCGGTAGCTGGAGGCTACAAACCTCCCAACGAGGGGGACCCTGCCAGCAAGCCAGGCCTTCCTTTGTCCAGAAGCCCTGAGGACGGTATGTGTTCTCAGCCTCAGCCCAGCACTGCCTGGCCAGAGACTACTGACTGTTTCTCAGAGAGAGAAAGACTGGGGAGGCCGGGGGGCTGGTACAGGAGAGATGGGGATCAGGTGTAGGTGTAGCTGGTGCCTTAGGCTTAGTGAGGCTGTATGCATCAGGGCCGGACTGCTTTTAGCCTTTGGTAGAAGGGGGTGGAGGGAGCCACTGGGTGGCTTTTTTAGGGATGGAAAGTGAGACAGTCCTGTATGAAAGGCAAATGGAAGGAGAGCTCAGAAGGAATAGGCTGCACTATTTGTCTGATTAAGCCCCAAACCAAGTCACTGTGTCTGAATATAAGCCTGTCAAAAGCAAACCAGAGAGTGCCCACAGATCAAGGCCCACTCAGAAAGGTCAAGCCCCTCCTCCAGAGAAGACATCCAGATGGGGCAACCTTTGTGCCCGTAGCAGAGTTCCTCTAATGTTGTCTTTAAGTTGTGCCTGTGACTGCTTCCTCCATGGCCTCTTCTTCCCCCATGCAGGTGCCAATATGGAGCCTGACCACTGCTGAGCAAATAGCCACAGAGAGCCGAGGTTCTAAGCCTTTCTCTGGACCCAGGCAAGAGGCACCCAGCCAGGGAAGGCAGACTCACCATGGCTTCCACCAGCGCGGAGAGCCAGCTCCAGAGGATCATCCGAGATTTGCAAGGTATGGCAAGTTGCTGGGTAGGGCATACCAGGTTTGGGTCTGAGGGCTTATGATCTGTTTTTGTTGTTACTATTTGAAATTTAGCCCTTTCATCTTTGTTCACACAAGGAGTAACTGGAGCTCTCAGGTCACATCATATTGAAATATTTGGGTCTCACATATCCACCTTGTGTAAGGCTGGTAGATCTTGCCTGGCTCTCCTTTCAGAGCATTGTAAAGCCAGTTTATAAGCAAAACCATCTACCCCTTCTGAGACTGGGTCTTATTTCATTTTGTGTGTGTATGTGTTTTCAAGCTGCCTGTAAAGTCTCTGGCTAAATCATGAACCTCTGGGCTCTGATGAAGTTGGTTCCTTTGGGAAGGAATATTCTTCCTCCCTCTGAGCAGAAAGGCCAGATACCATCTGGCTTGTTTTGCTGCCCAACGGGGTCCTGGGCTGACGGACAGGCCATCACCTGGAATGTACTTCAGTTCTGGGCCTGCTGCCTCCCAGACTTCCCTGAGTACAGTGTTGTCCACTAGAGAGTCTGTGCCTTGTAGCACTTATCTCATTGGAGAAAGGCAAGACAGGGCGAGATGCATTTAAAGCTCCATAGACTCAGGAGAAACAGGTTGCTTCCTTACTGGCTGCAAATTCCAAGTTTCACCCTTTTAGATGATGTCCCAAGAGTCAGAATTTTGGTATGTTTTCTTCCCCTACCCATCACCAGGGCTGGTCTTGTAAGGTCCTTGGAACTCCAGCACACTTGAAACAACACAGGCTGAAGTGGACCACTTCCTCCATGCCTGCAGAGTCCACTGGAACACTTTTTTGACATACTAAGGCCCAGGTTCCTGGCTGCTTGGACACAATGAGCAGTTATCTCTCATGCCAGGAACCATCGTCCTTGTAAGGCCACAATGCGGTCCTCATTCTGAAGGTCCAAAGTCAAGGAGATAAAAATCACTTTCCCAGGCTTTTTATCTTATCTCTGTAGTGCCTTGGGCCTCTGATAGCTGATAATTACATGGCACTTGGTGAGCACCAGGCTCTGTCCTTCACAGTCTTATGTGATGCAGTAACTCATTGAGCCTTCATGTTTGGTCCTATGAAGTAGGTACCATTTTTCCCATTTTGCAGATGAGGAGACAGGCACAGAGAGGTTAAGTAACTTACCTAAGGTCACACAGCCAGTCCGGAGAAGAGCCTGGGTTTGCATACCAACAGACTTTGAAGGCCAGTGACAAACTCAGATTTGCAGGGCCTGTCATTTTATTTTTTCTTTCTATGTAGATTTTTTTTGTGTCTAAAACCTTAGCTGAAATTAGACTAGTGTGGTTAAGAGCATAGACTGATGCCAGATTGCTGGTGTGCAAACCCAGGCTCTGCTCTTGATAGGCTGTATGACCTTAGGTAAGTTACTTTATCTCTCTGTGCCTATTTCCACATCTGCAAAATGGGGAAAATGGTACCTTCTCATAGGACCAAACATGAAGACTCAATGAGTTACTGTCCATAAGGGTTAAAAGGTGGAGCCAGAGGCTGACCCCATACCTGCCTGACTCCAGAGTCCTTGTAACTACTGTCACCAAGAGGCTGAGTAGGCTGCCCTGCAATGGTGTGAAGACTCCACTGCACAAGGATGCTTTAGTTAAAGACACACTAAGAAAGTGGTACCTTTTAAGAATTCCCACCAAAGTTTCTGGTGGCCTATGTATAGGACATGGAGGACAGCTCAGGATGTCAGGATGACCAGACTCAGCTGGTAAATGGGTCGAGTTTCTATATCAGAAACTCTACCTGCAGGTCATCTCTTTCATTCTCTTCCTTCCCAATAAGAAACTCTGGGTCCTAAAGGTATCCTTGAGAAACAAATGTCAAGATATAGAAAACGGCAGTCACTTGTAAGAATCATTTCCAAGAACCTATCTTCACCATTTGCTGACCTTGGCCTGAGGGGTCGGTTTGATTTAATTTTCAGCCAGCTTAGGCTCAGCTTGAGTCCTGAGCAGGCCTGTTTCAAACCACAGTACTTCGAAACAGGAGTAGGGATTCCTTTTCTTTTAAAAATTATCAGGGAAGAAAATCATTTTGTCCAGCATGTCTCAACAATCTAAACTGAGGAAATGTTTCCCAGTATCTCAGCCAAATCCAATGTCTGTGAATGAGTCAAAGTGTTTTTTTCTCTTTTCTGCATAGGAGGTAAATTCTCTTAAAGGTTAAGAGGTGGACTCTGGAGTTAGAAAGCCCTTGAAGAAACCAGGGTTCTTATTCCAGCTCTGCTGTTGGTCACCCATGATCTTTGGCCAAGTGTTCCGACCTCTCTGCGCTCCTCATCTCCAAAATGGGGATAATTATACCAGACATTGTTGATTCTAAGTTGTACTTCTAAGTTCTGAAATTGGGACACATGCAACTGCATCTTAGATTTACTGAAATAGGACAATCCTGCCTCACAGTGGCGTATTAAATGAGAAATACATGTAAAGGCCTGGCCCCTCATGGGCATTCAGTTAACAGAAGTGGTGTTGTTGTTGTCATTGTTGAGATTGTTATTATCATTATGATTATTTGCACGTGCTGGGTGTTCTTGAAGCCTGCATGTACCTGTACTGAGCAGTGGGGTTATAAGTGAAGAACAAGAAATATGGCCAGAATAAAGGATAAAAGTTTCTGGGAGTCAGTGATATGGGCCTGCATGATGCATCCACACAGCAAACATGTTGACCAGGTACTTCATGCAAATGTCTAGCCTTAGGTGGTAGGGATGATCAAGAAATGTGCCCAGTCAGCAACCTGTTGTAAAGTATCCATGGGATCTCAGGATGTTTTAACCTCTTAGACTTGGAGTTGTAGCCTTACATCCCTTCTACATTTCTGAGCTGCTTTGCATCGCCAACCACTGACTTCTCATGCTTCCTGAGGTTATTCCTGCTTTTTTCTCTGAGTTCAGTCTCTATTTGGTTACATGTTTCTGTTTGTTGTCTTAAAGATGCTGTGACAGAACTAAGCAAAGAATTTACAGAAGCAGGGGAACCTATCACAGATGACAGCACCAGCTTGCATAAGTTTTCTTACAAACTCGAGTATCTGCTGCAAGTAAGTGATGCCTATAATGTGTTGATTGTCTCTCGTTTCCCTCTTGGGTAACTCATCAGCAATCAGGATATGGTTCAGAAAGCTCAATGGAGCCATTAAGCCCTCGTGATTGGATTGAAGGTCAGCATTCCCCAGCAAGACCTTGTTCCTCTAAGTGTGATTTTCTGGAGAATAGGAATATTGCCCCTTAGGATGGTTTTGGGCATCGAGAGCATTCATTAGAGATTAAGGTCATCTTAAGGCAGGACACAGGACACTGTATAGCAAAGATCTTAACTTTGGAGCAGTTATATATACCTCTTTGAGAGTTTGGTGAAAGTTATGGAGTCTCTTCTCAAAAATACATGCATGTATGTGTGGGGCACTCCAAAAAACCCCCAGAGTTATCTTTTTGGAGGGCAGGCCTCTTACATTACAGGCTTCCCCCACTAGGCAAGTGTTCTAGGAAGCCATTGGCATCGGTATACCAGCTAGCAATGTGAGAGGCTGCTTTGTAGAAGAAATGTCCCGAGTTGTGGCAAACAGGTGACTGGTTCTTCTACCATGACAGTGCACCTGCCCACACTGCACTGAGTGTTCAGCAGTTTTTGATCAAAAATGGCATGACCAGCCAGGTGTGGTGGCTCATGCCTGTAATCCCAGCACTTTGGGAGGCTGAGGTAAGAGGAGCCTGAGTCCAGGGGTTCGAGACCAACTGGGCAATTTGGCAAGACCTCATCTTTACAATAATTAAATAAAAAATTAGCCAGACATGGTAGCACACGCTTGTAGTTCCAGCTACTTGGAAGCCAGAAGTGGAAGGGTCACCTGAGCCCAGCAGGTTGAGGCTGTGTTGGCCATGAGTGTGCCACTGCCTTCCAGTCTGGGCGATAGAGTGAAACTCCAACTAAATAAAAAAAGGCATGACTTCCATTTCCCCCTTCCATTCACCCAGTCTTGCCCCTAGCAAATTTTTTTTTGTTGTTTCCTTGGATGAAAAATGTCCTCAAAGGGAAACATTTTGCCAATGTTGAAGAGGTGAACTAAAAAAAAGAAAAAAAGGCAGAAGCACTAAAAGGCATCAAAATCAAACTGAGCAGTGGAAAAAGCATCTCAATAGGTGTATTGCATCAAATGGAGAGTACTCTGAAGGTGACTGAAATTTAAACATGTAAGAATAAATACACAATTTCTTAGAAATAAATTATGTTTTTTGGGTGTCCCCCATGGTACATATATACTCAGTCACCCATTTTTGCAGGCAATTTCTGAGGGCTCATGAACCCTCTGAAGATTATCCACGTCTCCCTGTTTTAAAACCTTGCTACTCAAAGTGCAGTCCATAGACCAGCAGCATCACCATCACCTGGGAACTTGTTAGAATTATATCTTGGTTCCCACGCTGACATGCTGAATCAGGATCTCTGGGGTCAGCCTAGGACATTTTCTTTTAATGTATTCGTGGTGTAACACATATGCCTGCTTCGTTCAAGAAGCACCAACGTAGAGAAGTCTGCAGATGTGGAAAAACAAAAGTAGCTGAAATAAGCAGGAAGGAAATGCACCAGAAATTATTTTAGGGTCCTGGTATTAGGCATTACAGATTTTTTTTCCATTTCTGCCGTTTTGTTCTATCTAGATTTCCTAACAACATATGCATATCTTGCTTCTATAATAAGAAAAAAACTATAAATTGTTACAGAAAGATATATCATTTTGGAAACCATTATTTTGCAGTGTTGCATCCTACCAAAGCATGTAGCATGAGAGCCCAGTAAAAGAAAGGCCCCTAGTGTGTGGAAGAGCTTGCCTTTCTCTTCCTTTTCAACTGTCCTTTAGCATTGTAAAAATGTTTATGTACCTTTTTTTTCCAGTTAAGCTCATTTTGGTTTTGGATTTGAAGTGACTCAGAGCTGACGTTTATTTGAATTTCTTTTATGTGTATTAAAACAGTATTGAAACTTAAGAGTTGAGTAACTGGGGTAAAATGTCAGTACCTTATTTCCCTAAGATGGGGCATAATTAACACTCTTTGTGTTGCCCTTAAGACGCTTTACTTATATTTCTTTTTGGTGTGTCAATAACAATTTTGGTGTTGCTAATTTTCACCCAACTCTATGCACAGAAGATTAACACACTTTGATTTGCCAGTAAATAAAACGAATGCCAATAAAGGGCCTCACCCAGCACCAGCACCTTAGAAACTATTGTTCTTATTTATCATTTAAATTATGGGATGAACAGCAGTAGGCTTAGAGCTCCTCTCTCTGTCCCTTTCCCTACCCAGTTTGATCAGAAAGAGAAGGCAACCCTCCTGGGCAACAAGAAGGACTACTGGGATTATTTCTGTGCCTGCCTGGCCAAGGTGAAAGGAGCCAATGATGGGATCCGATTTGTCAAGTCTATCTCGGAGGTAAGCTGACTGGAGCAGCCAAGGATCTTGTGTCTTCCTCTTGCCTACTTTAAGCATCTCTTACAGAGACCTCTGCTGCAGACAGCCAGGTGAGGGAATGAAGACTTACAAGTGGAAAAGAAATAAAGAAATTCAGTCCAGGTATACTCAGTGCCCATTGTTGCTGTGCCTCAGGCTCAGGGAAACCACTTCAGTGAGTGTTCACTAAGCAGAAGAGTGCTGAGTTCTGAATGTTTGTTAGGCCACAACCCACATGTTACCTAATGGTGGGCTGTTCACATTGTAAATCTCTGCTCATGGCACCCCTTGGAGGTATGGTCTGGGACATTTCCAAACAAACAAACAAACAAAAAACAACTCATTTTCTTAGATAAAATCTTGGAGTTTGCTAGATTACTGTCCTTAAAATTTGCCCAGGAAACCTTAATTTGAAATATGAATGATGTGGGATCTTAAGAGACATGTTTTTTTCTTTTTGTTTAGAATACAGAAAGAAAAGAGAAACATTTCTTAAAATGTTGGTGTGTTGAGCAGCTTCCCACATTCAGTTCTGAGTCCCTTGAGAACTGAATGCCATGGCTTTGTTGTTTTACAAAACTCCAGAACAACAAATATACACATGTACTTCATATACACACACTCTCTCTCCTTTCTGCCTCTCTCCCACCCTAGTCTTCAAAGAATCTCTCTTTCTGTCTCTCATCAGCCTAGTTTATGCTAGAGTAAAGAACTTTGCATATCAGAGAGGAAGTAGAGCCCTAGATTGGGAACAGGAAGTTTGTACATTTCACCTTTCTTTTCAATATCTCTTCAGTAAGTGTGAGATCACCTTAAAGTCAACACACATGCTCCCATGAAGGCCATAGCCCTAAGCTATGTTCTGGGAAGAGCTACCCCCGACCATGCCAGTGGGAGCCTTATGAGTTTCTTCTTATAGAGAATAATGTGTTAGATATGCCAGCATTGGGGACTGGGCGCTCCCCCATCTGTATCCTCTCACACTTGAGAAGATGAGGAAAGATCCTGGCTCTAAAGAGCAGTTGTCCTGTGAGTTTCTTTAACGTCTGTGTAGTGCAGGTGGCTCTTCTGAGGTATATCTGGTAGAATACTCAGGTCCATGATGTAGAGCATTGTTTTAATTTCAGTGCACCATAAATCTGGAAAGGATTCTTGTTGTCACTGTTCTCTCTTCATTTCCCACCACTGCATCAAAGCAACTAAAGCCTTTGGCTTCATGATTTCAGACAGCTCTCTGGAAATAAATTTAGTTTTAATCCCCATCCCCCAGGATGTAGTGCTTGCTAAAAACATCTATTTTTTGGCTAGTTTCCTCTTCTTATAATGCAGACAGATCTTTAGGCAGTTTTGAAGCTGAAAGCATTCCATGCTTGCATAGTTTTTTGGTGGCTGGCATAGGCTTTTCTTCTCGTAGGGTCCGGTTGTTTCATCTCTGTTGAAGACTCTGCCCTCTGGGGTGTCATTGGTTGGAATAGCTTGGGATAGCACCAGGCTAGATGAGTTGCTGGATATTTGGGTTAATTTTAATAATCAATTGCCCCCTGCATTAAGTGAGCAGGTAAGAGCTAATGGATAAGAAGCATTTATAGGACCCCCCCAACACTTATGGGGTAAGAGGTAACTAGTTGGGTTAATATAGGTGAAGGTTCTAATAAGCCATTTCCAGAGGTTCAGAATGGGCTTGGATTGCGTTTCACCGCGATGAACAGGGTGTGCTCGGCATCAGGCTCATGACACAATGGAATAGTTTAAAGCAGAATCAGCTCTTGTTCACCCTGCAGATTTCCTGTCCTTTGCTGCCATCATATCACTTCTTAGTATAGTGTATATGGGTTCTAATCAGATGCTAAAAAAATTAAGGAATTAGGTAATGAAGGTAGAACCATGATCTTGAAAAATAAAAAGTTTGTGCAATATTTTGATTTACAGTACAAAGGAACTATAGTTCCCTTCACCAAAAAGGTATTTTAAAATACCTTTTAAAATAAGTAGCTCCACATATGTGTGTGTATTTTGTTGTTGTTGTTAAGTAGAAAGAAGTAAAGTTTATTATTCACCTTTCACAGATTGGCAAGGGAGCTGACACTCAGAGGCAAGTGTGGCCTCAAAGGGCCATGAAATGAGTATATTTAAGGACTTTGGAGACGAGAGAACAGCAGGTCTCAGTGGAAATAGAGAACGACAGAGCGAGAGAGTAGCAGGTCTCAGTGGAACCTCCAAAAATGCTAGGATCATCTTGCTGGAGCCTTCAAAATATGTTAGGGTCACTCTCCCAGCAGGGCCTCCAGAATGTTAGGTCTGGCCTGATGGGGTGTGAGCATCTGGGGTAAAATCCGATGACACATGAAAGATGCAAAGAATTACACAGAAGTTAGATTAGAAAATATAGTTTATTGAAGCAAATTAGTGAGAGAGAGAAAGAGAAGATTCACCTCCCCAAGGTGGGGGAGGAAGCCAAAGCCAGGCAGCATGGCAACAGCCATAACTCAAAGAGCACATGACCACTCCAGAGTCTAGCAAGGCAATGGCCATGTGTGTGTATTTCTAAAAGCTGTTATAATGGTCAGTTTGCCAAAAAATAAGGACAAACTCCTGCCTTTGGGAGCTTGAAGACAAGGGCTGTTATAAGGGTCTTAATTTAATTCTTTGGGACCATGTGTAGATAAGTGTTTGCGTGACTGACACGCTTCATTTCATAATGCTTTGGTCAGCTGTTCTCAGCTGCCCAAGGTTCCTGGTTATCTTCACTGAACACTTTGTTCTCACCTCACTCATGAGTGGAAAAGTGTTTAGATGTGAGATGTCATCAGGATTCTTCCCCACCTGCCGGAGACTTGCTCCCACAAAATCCAAGGGGTACCCCAAAAAGGTGAAGACGGCATAGGCGTTTGAGGGGAAGAAAAAAGGGGGGAGAGAGAAAGACTGGACACCTGGTGTAGATGTCATTTTATTGTGGGTAGTTGCGAGCTTATATTTTTTTCTACAAGGGAGATAATCCCTGTAAGTTGTTACCACGGAGCAAGTTAAAATCATCATTACAAAATGAGTCACTTACAACAAATTACATGGTTTCTTTTTTGTGATGTTAAAATGATGCTTAAGTTTAAGTATTTTCTTCCTTGCTTGGCCAATGTTCTAAGGGCGGAGACTATTTACACCCAAAACAACATAATCCCAATATGATGACGGTTATCCTGTAAACAAGTCCCTATAACCCGCCAATATAAAATATCAAAATTATAAAACTATAAAGCTTTTCATTAAACAACTCTACTTAAAACAAAACTTATATCTCAAATTAATTAATACATATTATAACCTTTTTAACAAATTTAACTCTTTACAAACTTAACTTCCTTATTCAAATTATCCAGGGAAACAGGTTATCTCCATAACAAAAGTCTCTGGGGGCCAGAACAACACTTGCTGGTCCAGGGCTTTGGAGCAGTCTTTGTGTGGAAGAATGTGTATCTGGGGACCCTTTCACACCTGGGACAGACAGGTGCAGACGTTCTTTTTTTCATGGATGAGGCTCTTGGTCTTTCAGGCCCCCTTGGTAATTTCCTCTTGTCAAATTCCTTCATTGTCTTCCTATTTGGAACATTTTATTTCTAAGGAAAAAACAGCTTGGAAGAAACTTCTAGTGATGTTTTTCAGGCCTAAAAGTAGTTTCGGTTGTTAGATAAAATCTGTTTTACTCACTTAAATTCTACATCTAAACCCTTCAATTTTTTATATACTAAAACTTTAATATGTATCCCAAACCCTAAAAAACAAACTTATAAATCACCTACATATACCTTAATATAAACTTTCACT